>ML808829.1:6445-16530 GCA_009831015.1 Picea engelmannii
TCCTTTGGCAGTTCCGCCGTGGGGTCGAAGTCCGGGGTCCAACGGTTCAGATACAACCCCTGGGTTCCCATAAAGTATGGTCCGTTTCTGAAAATGAGGTCCTTGTCTTCCTTGTTTATAAACTCGAAGAGAAAAAAGTCGTTTCTCAAAGGGTAGCAGGTAACTCCTTGCCTAAGAAGGGGCTTCCAGTTCCTTTGGACCCATGCGTCGTTGGTTTTTGTCGAGGGCCAGAGACCCATAAACTGGCCTACCAGCCCTCTCTCGGCGAGAGCTAGGGCTATCTTGACCGCTTGCGTCTCTGGCAAGGCGATTTCTGGGATTTCCTCTAGTTTTTTTATGAATTTTGGAACTGGAACAGAGTGTTTGCGCTTAACTCCGCTGGCGACCAGCTTTCTGAACGCGGCTGAGTCTGAAATCGGGGGGGGAGGGGCTGAATCCTCACCCCCAGGGGCAGCCATGGCCGTCGCTGGCTGCTGCGTACCCGAGGCGGACTTCCCCGAACCCTAGCTCAATCGTAACAGCAACTGACCCTTGATCCTCCTGACCTGTATGTTGTTTCCCATATCCATATTTACAAAAATGTTAATGTTAAATGATAATTTATATATAAATACATATATATTTCATTTCATCTCAATAAAAATAAAAATAAATGTCTATTATATTTGATTTATTTTAAAATCATATTTATAAAAATGTTAAAGTAAATGTCTGTTATATTTGATTTATTTTAATATTTATTTTAAAATCATATTTACAAAAATGTTAATGGTAAATGATAATTTATATATAAATACATATATATTTCATTTCATCTCAATAAAAGTAAATGTCTATTATATTTGATTTATTTTAAAATCATATTTATAAAAATGTTAATGGTAAATAATAATTTATATATAATAATATTTATAATATAATTAATTTTAAAAGATTTATTATTTTATTATTATATTATATTATTTTTAATAATGATTTATTTATTTATAAATTATTAAATGTATAATATGTCATTTGGGAATTAAACTTGATAAAAAAAAAACACCTTTCAAAACAACCCACTCAAACTAAACCCATTTTACAATAATTATTTATTTAATTATAATAAAAAATTATTATTAATTTAAATTAATTAATTATTTTTTTTCTTATATATATATTTACCAGAAAAATACCAAAAAAAGATGGCCCTATGCCCCTACCTAAAAAGTGACCACAAAAATATAAATATGAACTTGGTATTTATAGACAAAATTTAGCTTTACATAACAACATGCCTATAATTTACATCACTTAGAACAAGGTGGAATAAAACTGCACAGTAATAACATAATATATACATGGAGAATAACATAATATATACATGGAGAATAACATAATATATACATGGAAAAGAGTGTTTCAGAACAAAAAAATATATGCGATAAAAAAAAGATGCCTAGATAACTTTTATCATTGGCCATATAATTGCGCCGCAGAAGAAATATGGCGTCTACTATAATGTACTAACAGTTGCTGAATTTGGAAAATGAAAACATGATGATACCTCTGGATAGACAACTTTCTAAATTTGATCATCCTTCCTTTAATTGAGAGTGCCTTTATGAATTATTTTCAAATTTTATATCATGGTTTCTTGGTGAGTCCAGAGACTTCAAGTGGAGATTTATATAAATGTTTTTGAGGTGAGGGCTTGAGAACTATGCTCTGAACATATGTAATGTGTTTTTCTTTTTATGGGAATGTATAAGATAGACTTTTGGGTTTGTTTTTGAAGAATGTATATGAACAATGTAGGATTTTTGTGAATTAGTGCTTGTATAGGGATTTTGAGCTCGTATTTTGATCCTGTTACGAAGGGTTATTATATGTTAGAACTTTCTTTAGGAGAGTTGTGGCCTCTCAAACTAAAAATCCTAGCTTGAAGACGGAAGTGCATATCCTGAAGTTATATAACACATAAACAAGAGAAAAAGAACAACAAAAATGAAGAGCCTCAAGAAAAAAACAATTGAATCTTATTCATCCTAGCCAATGACCTTATATAGATTTACAACTAGTCTACACAATGATGCACACAACCCAATGGCTGAGAAAAATAATAATAAAATCTAATGCATGCAACAAGGCTAGAAAGATGCAACTAACTAACTAAATGCCCACACATCAAGTAAATGCTAACTAAATCTATTGGAAACAAGGGGAGTGCTTTCCTGGGAGCTCGAAGTGTTGTGGGTGCATCCTCCTTGGTGATTGTATGTTGATGTTCCACATCAGTTCCTTCTATTTTAACTTGAAAGTGTCATCACTTTCCTCTTGTTGAGACCTCAACATACCTTAAAATGTTCAATAAAATCTAAGTAAAAAAAGTTTAATAAAGATGTTTTTAGACTCTTATCGAAGAAAGTGTTTACTTTCATCTAAGTAACAAGTTTACTTTGCACTCCAATGAAAATTAAGTTTTACTCCGATGCACTTTATTTATCAGAGGTAGGTCCAAAATATTGTTTCACGAAAAGTTAAAAATAACTTTGATCACGTTGCATAAATAAAGGTAAAAGGAATTCTGACAGTGCAAGTTTATGAAAAGTGAAAGTTTCCTCTAATGATCATAGCACAATTAAACTTACTCTCTCGATGAAAGTTTTAAAATGTTATGATTGAAAGTTAAAAGTTTTTTCTGATAGCGCATAGAGGGAATAAGTTTTTCCATTCAGTAAAAACAAACTTTCTTATTTGATGTTTTCTCCAACTAAAGTATCAAACATTTTCGAGTATGTTATCGTTCTCTTTTTAAAAATGTCATGAAATTGAAAGTGTGATCACAACCCCGACTAAAGTGATCACACTTTAGTCGAGGTTGTGATCACAACCCTTGATCTGTAGCATATGACTTGTAGCATGATCTATAGCATTCTTTAATCTACAAGTTAGATATAGAATATATGAAATCCTCCTAATGCATCAACATAATTCAATGAAGTGCCAAGTAATAAGAGAAAGAGTACCTCTACAAAAATATGCCAACTTAGACGAGGAAATGATCAATAATGAGGATAAAATGTGGTAAAAGGATGTAAGGAAAAGGAAAAACATGGCTAAAATACAACAAAATAAGGACCCATCATCTCCCCCAACTTAGATTATTGTACATCCTTGTGCAACTTAGATTATTGTAAGTACCATTTAAAACCATAGGAAGGTTTTAAATGGTACTTACTTGGAATAAAATCAATCCTTCTTTTCTTGGGATGGGTTGGAATGGAGATTTCTTCCTTGTACTTTTTCCTTTTTCTAGTTGAAGGGACAACCTTAGTCATAGGGTCATCTAAGATTTCTGTGGGTGCAAATGGATTCTCTTCTATGACTGGGCAACCTTCCCCTGCCATCTCAATTCCAATAGGTTGTACTTATACTATTGGAACTTCAATATTTTTTAGTCTTTTTTCTACTTGGACTCCTGCAACAATGTATGTTTTTTCTACTTATGCTTCTTATTCCTAGACTTCTACAACAATGTTTTCCTCTGATGCATGCACTTCTTCTACTTGGAATTCCTTTGTTGTATGCTCTTCCTCTACCACCTATTGAATTTGAGGAGGCCTTTGTTGAAATGCCTCCCACGTTTGATTTGAATAGGAGAGAGCATTAACTACTAATAGTTTGATCAGACCATGATGTGTTAAACTAGTGGTAGGGTAATTATACTTGATCTTACGTTTTTAGCCATGAGTTGTAGTGAACTCAACATGAAGTAAGGCATATTGATGAGTCTTTAATATTGTAAACGAGTTAGCAAATTCAAATAATAATCAAAGAGGAGGTTGTGATTCCCATCACTGGTAATATACTTCTATACAAAATAAGCTACCTCGAACCATGGTCATCTTAATGACCGCCACTTAACCCATTTTCCTCGATCTTCTACAACTTCATCACCAACAAGGAAGTCAATATGACCCTAATTGAATGTGACACATCGTTCGAACCAATGATCCCTTATTCGAGGCAGACCCATCACCCTATAAATGCTTTCTTCTATTACATGTATGTGTAGACATTGAACCATAGAAATAGAAAACTGAAAATTTTGAGCAAAGTCAAGTGCAACGACTGTATCAAGTTCTTGTGAATGCTCAAAATCATTTAGCCAACGTACATTCCTAAAAATTTGGAGCACCCTCGGGTTGATTTATAACTATTCTAAATTTACATGCTCATAACATATAGCAGACCCACCCATTGTGCTCTCAATAGTGATAATGGATACATGGAGTAGTCGCAAAGCAAAGTAACAACAAATGCAATTTAGAGGAGTAATGAAAAATGGGGTTGCAGGGGAGTGACAACAAATGTTGAGCCAATGTTTACCAAATTTGGATATATAGAGGGTGGTGACCGACATAACATCAGCGGAGACACCAACAATTGACTAAAAAAGGAGAAATCATATGACAAGACAATGATTAACAAGTTTAATAATGGTAATTAATGTGATGATTGCAAAAAAAGGTGGGGAGTGATAATAGGTCATGTCAACAATGAAGTGCAGGTAAATGGTGGTGAGTGAATCACATGCACCAAGTGGTGACTAGACCAAATCCCCCCCCCACCGATTGAAGGGACATGTTGACCTTAGCAGGCTAACATGGAAATCGAACATGGGAAAGGTACCCTCCATGCATTAACAAGGAAATTAATGATTGTTGTAAATACAAAGGAGAGATTGTACCTTTGTACTTACCCATAATATTTTTTAATGATGGTGGGATCATTTGATGAAAATAGTGATAACATCAACAACATAAGGATGTAGATCAAAAGCACATGCATGTAACAACAACGAAACCCATGGATCAATAACTAGTGACAAAACCAAATTAGAGTGCGAGGATGCATAGAAAACAATAGAGCAGAACACGACTTGAGGATTTGTAGCATATGGAAAAATAAATCTCTAGGATTCATAGAAAATTGTGGAATAGAGCAAGGCTCGAGGATTTGTAGAAAATCGCAGAACGGAGCAAAGCTTAGAAAATCTGTAGTAAAAAATGAAACAAAGCAGGGATTCAAGGATTTGTAGCAAATGATGGAACATAATAGATTTTGAGGATCCATAGAAAGGAGTTGGATCTGTAGCAAGTAGTGGGATCTGTAGTGTTATCACATGAACTTGTCAGAGTCCTGTGGGTTTGTGGTTTCTACCTCTACACCTTTCTCACCAAAGTCTTGCTTCTACTCACCTTTACTCCAACTTACTGACTGAAGTTAATCCAAGACCTCAATTGCTTGTGCATGCTAGTCTAGATTTCTAAGTTAGAACGTTATTATCATTGAGTCTTCTCCATTTGACCTCTTAAAACTCAATTAAACTCACATAACTGATGGGTACTGGGCTTACCTTCTATGCAATTTGAAGGTGACTTCTAGTGCTAACATTTATGGCGCCGTTGTCGGGGAACAAATTGAAGACATTTCCCTGGGATAGAACGACAACGAGCTTTTGATTTTGAAGGTGCATCAGATATCAGAACCATTAATATTGCGCTTGCACCTGGAGACTCCACTATTTCAGTTGTGGCTGCCTCTAGCTCACCCGAGGCCGACCCGAAGAATTTTTCTCGAGAAGGCTTTTAGCAGTTGCTTTCTCAGCTTAAAAGTTCCCTGGGAGATTGACAACGATCATATTTGGTCTTTGATGGTGAAAAAAGACCAGACACATTCAGACTACATATCATTCACGTGGCGACTCCATGATTAAAGGATCCAGTGGCGACTCCATTGTTTTGAAATGGAAAAAATCTTAGCTCGAAGGTTTTTTCCCTTCAATTTTTCTGTTGTTCCTAGTTTTCCTAATGTTGTTCCTACTATGGATGAATGGGATGATTTTTTGTGCATATTTAAAGAGCGTAAAGAGGACAACCCTATAGATCATTTCTGTGAGTTTCATGAACTCATGCATCAATGGGAGGTACATCATGAGGATGTATTATTAAAGATGTTCATGCTCTCATTAGAAGGAGATGCTCGTGAATGGTATCACTCCTTACCCCATGATAGAATCTCCTCCTTGGGAGAATTTCATGTAGCTTTCAATAGGCACTGTCAAAAGTTTTATTCTTCTAAGTTAATTTGTCATAATTGTTGTGAAGAATATAAAGATTGTGTTTAAGGTATCACTGTTTCGAATGAAAGCTGTGAGGATGAAATCTATGAGGATGGAAGATGTGTGGATGAAGGCTACGAGGAGGAAGAAGATGCCCTGGATGAGTTGGTGTGGCTAGTGAGATCACTTTCTGCAAGGTTAGATAAATTGAAGGCAAATCATGTTCATTGGTCTTTTGAAGAAAGTGCAGAGGATTTTCCAGTCCTAGGAGCAGATGTTCTTGAAATCCCTTCTCATGATGGTGAGGTTGAGGATTCCATAGCCATAGAGGCAACATATTCTACCCTTGATGCACCTATTGTCTTAGATTTAAACAAAGATATAGTTGTGTATTCAGATGAAGAGTAGCAGATCCCTTGCTCATATTTGGATGACTCAGGGAGAATCCAACCTGTGTATGAGAGCTATGAATCAGATTCTAAGCTGAATATGAAGGATTTCCAAGAGAATGCAACTGAACCTTTTCCTTTATACAATGAAGGAAAACATTGTGTGGAAATCAGTCATCCTGGGCCTGCAGAAGACCTAGAGAAGAGCTTTCCCATGGGTCTTGTTTATGAAGATTATGACTCTGGCCCTTAGGAGAGCCATGAATAAGAAGAGGGAGAACCAAATGAGCAGTTTATATCCTGCCCTAAGCTTATGAGTGAGCAACCATCACCTGGGATCAGTCAACCTGCATCAGTCATTCACTCACCTGCACTTGCCAGAGACATCTAGCCGTGTGTGAACAGTTGTAGGACAGAGCATGTTTTCTGCCACCACCCCAGTGGATTTTGTCACTCATTCTATGAGCCCGTAGGGGAATACATGGAGTTGCTTTTCCTCCATGATTTGAAGCCTCCAAGTCTTATCCCACCATTGCCATCCGGAGGAAAGATGAAGGATGTTATCATTTTATTGTCACGGTTGCATCATCTGCCATCGATCACTGACATAGTAAAAGAGATTCCAGTTAAGAAGTTACTTGAATGGCTATGGTGGAAGTTCGCTTTCACCTAGCACTATGTAAAAAATCATTAGTCTAGGAGTGCACATAAATAATCTCTTTCTGGAGCATGTGTGTTTGTTTTCCTTTTTATAAGTAGAATAGTGTACATGTCGACCTTCGGCGAAATGTTTTGAGCTCGACTCCATAACCCAACAACTAAGGCAATGGAACTACTTGTTCTTGGTAGCTCACAGGGAGCATGCCATCCCCTATGGAGACAAATGTTATCACATGAACTTGTCAGAGTCATGTGGGTTTGTGGTTTCTACCTAAGTCTGTAGTTTTTCCCTGTCTCTATCCTTTTCATAGGTCGAGTCTTGAAGTTTTGCCCCCTTCGGATGATAAAATCATTTTATGTTTTCCCTTGTTCATTTGTGTGCCTTGGTCTCCATTTTTTCTCATCTTACAACCAGTCATCCAGATCCTTGATCGTGCAGGTCACAACCATGAACCGAAAGTGAATCTTTCTTAAATATTCTGTTTCGAAATTGAATCATAAGCAAAAGACAGTTTTAATCTTTCGGCGATGAAGATTCTGGGAACAATTCGGATCAGCGGCTCATGGACGTTCAGGAGTGCAAACTTGCACAAAGTATAGCGCCAAAACAAAAGTCCCCAAAGTGAATAAGATTCGTTGGTTTTAAAAGGGACAGGTGGCAGTTGATCCAAGCCTTCGGTGAAATGAGCTTCGGGAGATTCGAAATGAGAAGTGCTTAGAAGTCCTGAAGTCCCTGAGACCCGAAGTGGATCTCGATTGTCCAAATCCAGAATGCCATGCGTCATCAGATCCTCAACTCTGTAGGTTTTTCTTAGAGGGAAATGTGGTTTGAGAATTGAAATTCTTGAAGTCCGATTCGTGAAGCAGATCTTAGTCATTGATTCGAAGAGGGAAGATTTGATCCGTCGATCTAAAGTGCCAGAGATGGGTCGTTGATCAGGAAGCCTCATCTCAGATCACAAGATCAATGGTCACGCTCCATTGCAGGGTCAGAAGGTGCGCATGTTTTAAAATTTTAAGGATGGGCCACAATCAGAACCGTGGTTTTTGGAAAGGGATGCGTGGCGGTTCATGGTGAATTGCGGGGACAAAAGAGGTTTTCTTTCAGACCACCCTTGGTAGCGCCTACAATCACACAATTGTGTAGGGTCATGGCCCTAGGTCACAATGAAGATGGAATGATGGAGAGGAGTTGTGCCAAAGGCCAAAAGCGCATGTATTTGGTCATAGAAGAAGATCTGCTTGGCCTCGAGGCATCGGGATTGACTCGAAGAAGTCATGGGCACCATCTGGAACATTCATGAGTGTCAGGCCTCGTCCTAATCCCGATGAAGGTAGTTATTGAAAATGGGGGTGGTGGTTGAGACCTCGTCTCACCCCATAAATGGAATGTGTGGAGAGAAGGTTCGTGGGGGATGATTGTCAGTCCAATTCTCCCTGGTGGACGAATATTCTCGCAAATCCCACACTAAGCCGGGCTCGCGTCTGATGTAAGAAGGCCTACACAATCTAACAGATCAGGTGTCGACTAAAAACTTTGAATGCAATGGTCCGATCACACTCCTGGTGGTTGCAGTAGTTCTGAGTATAAGTAGTTAGTTCTGATATTTTGTTAAGGTCGAATCATTGAGTAAGGCTCTCTGCTATTGTAATATTTTTATGAAGAACACTGGTTCTCTGGTTATGTACTTGATTTGAGATTTCTTGATTAATCTAGGACATCTTTCTTACTTCATATTATTTGCCTGTGATATTGAGAGAGTTCATGAATGACTGATTCACATGGATTGTTGTAACTGTAGTATGATGAATTTTTTATTATAGTGTTGTTATGATTTCTTTAATTTTCCTTGAAATATGAATCCAATAGGATCTCGTGTTTGAGTTTTTCCTCCTTAGGCTGCTTGAAGACCTGATGTCAATAGCATAACTCTACACCTTTCTCACCAAAGTCTTCCTTCTACTCACCTTTACTCCAAATTACTGACTGAAGTTAATCCAAGACCTCAATTGTTTGTGCATGCTAGTCCAGATTTCTGAGTTAGAACGTTATTATCATTGAGTCTTCTCCATTTGACCTCTTAAAACTCAATTACACTCACATAAACTGATGGATATTGGGATCACCTTCTATGCAATCCGAAGGTGACTTCTAGTGCTAACATGTAGCATGGAGGAAACTAGTGATTAAATCAATTTGTTTTTGTTTCTTTTTATTGTTGCAAATATTGGTTGCTTGCAAGCTAGTTTTCATACAATAATTGTCCAATTGTGCCCAAAAGAAGTTTTCATGGTTGGAATTATTTTTATTTTTTTCAAGTACAAATACTAAGAAAATCAATTTGTGGAAAGTACAAGTGGCATGTCATTGTACCAACAATATCTAAATCGAAAAAATACCAAGATCTCTAATGAAAGCATATTTGGACAATGGTTTCTGATATATCCTCAATCGATGGCCATTGACCATGCGAGGTATCTGGGCTTCAACAATGGTATGCAACCTTACAAAACCATTGTCATAAATAGTGTCAATCTTGTATGGCCACAACCAATGAGTACAAAGTTCACCTATAAAGTATTTGAACCTAGAATCATACAAAAGGGCCCAATATCGATCCTGGAACTACTTCTTCTTAATGAATTTGGCATGCGACGTTTCCTTTTTCTATTGAACAGTAGAGGTTTGGTGCAAGGTAGTTTGATGAATTTCATCAAGTTCATTGATTTGGTCCAAGCAATGTTTTTCGGATTACGAGAGGTCTAATCCCACCTGCAGTGCATTTATTAGTGTCTTTACTTCAAACTAAATGGGAAGTACAACATTCTTACCATACACAAGTTCATAAGGGTTGAAGATCATGGTGTTTTTCCAAGTGATGTGGTAATCCCATAGAGCTTCTAGAAGCATGTTGGCCAAATCCTTGCAA
>ML808829.1:74068-95929 GCA_009831015.1 Picea engelmannii
CATCTATACTGATGTTTTCATAAACCATTGTGGTCCGGATGTAACGAGAACCTTCGCCAGCCATCTCTACCGTAGGCGCCTCTCACATCGTTTGAGAGTCTCTCTGGAAGAGGATGAATTGCAGGCGGGAGAGAACATAGTTTTTCAAAGAGTAGACGCTAATCGAACCGCTTCTGTCCATATCGCTATTTTCTCTGAAAACTGTGCCGAATCAAGTTGTTGCCTCGATGAGCTCAGGTTCATGGTGGAGTCGGGGTCAACCATTATTCCGGTCTTCTACGGTGTGAAGCCTGCTGAGCTTCGATGGGGTTAAAAAGATCAGTGTAGGCTGAAGCCCTATACAAATTTGAGAAGAAGACGACGCAGGACTCTGAAACTCATGAAGAGAAGATGTGATACAGTTTCGATGTTATTAAAACTGGGAGAAAAGCTTTTTCTCGTGTTGCAGAGATAAGCGGTTTCGAGCTAGAGACGTGTAACAGGTGAGAACTCAACTCCATATGTGTATTGTATTGTTTTATGCGGGATATATATACATCGTTTTTCACTTTTTCTATATACTGTATTGCTTTATGTTAGATATATATACATCGTTCTCACTATTTCAATTTATTTTTTTTGTGAACGACCAGCGACAAGGGGGCGCGGCTGGATAGGTTGAAAAAAGTGAAAGAGACAACTTGGATGTAGCTAAAAATCCAACTGTTTTGGATGAAAAGGTGAAATATTTTGAAAATATAGTGTTATTGCAACAAAATTAGGACATACACACTGTTTATCATAATCCATACAGTGTGTTACTCTGTGTGTAATGTAAATGTATCTAAATGCAGAATGCATACAATGTGTTACTATGTAAATTGTATTTATAAAGTTATAGATTTGATAATTTAAATTGTGTTTATGGAGTTTTAGTTTTAATTGGTAATAAGTATTAGATAGATACATATACATAAGTAAATTTCATTTCAAATAAATTTCTGTTATATTTGATTTATTTTAATATTTATTTTAAAATCATATTTACAAAAATGTTAATGGTAAATGATAATTTATATATAAATACATATATATTTCATTTCATCTCAATAAAAGTAAATGTCTATTATATTTGATCTATTTTAAAATCATATTTATAAAAATGTTAATGGTAAATAATAATTTATATATAATAATATTTATAATATAATTAATTTTAAAAGATTTATTATTTTATTATTATATTATATTATTTTTAATAATAATTTATTTATTTATAAATTATTAAAGATATAATATGTCATTTGGGAATTAAATTTGGGAATTAAACTTGGATAACAAAAAAATACCTTTCAACACAATCCACTCAAACTAAACCCATTTTACACTAATTATTTATTTAATTATAATAACATATTATTATTAATTTAAATTAATTAATTTAATTTTTTTTCTTATATATATTTTTACCAAAAAAGATGGCCCTATGCCCCTACCTAAAAAGTGACCACAAAAATATAAATATGAACTTGGTATTTATAGACACAATTTAGCTTTACATAACAACATGCCTATAATTTACATCACTCAGAAGACGGTGGAATAAAACTGCACAGTAATAACATAATATATACATGGAAAAGAGTGTTTCAGAACAAAAAATTATATGCGATTAAAAAAAAGATGCCTAGATAACTTTTATCATTGGCCATATAATTACGCCGCAGAAGAAATATGTCGTCTACTATAACGTACTAACAACTGTTGAATTCGGAAAATGAAAGCATGATGATACCTCTGGATAGACAACTTTCTAAATTTGATCATACTTCCTTTAATTGAGAGTGCCTTTATGAATTATTTTCAAATTTTATATCATGGTTTCTTGGTGAGTCCAAAGACTTCAAGTGGAGATGTATATAAATGTTTTTGAGGTGAGGGCTTGAGAACTATGCTTTGAACATATGTAATGTGTTTTTCTTTTTATGGGAATGTATAAGATAGATTTTTGGGTTTGTTTTTGAAGAATGTATATGAACAATGTAGGATTTTTGTGAATTAGTGCTTGTATAGGGATTTTGAGCTCGTATTTTGATCCTGTTACGAAGGGTTATTATATGTTAGAACTTTTTTTAGGAGAGTTGTGGCCTCTCAAACTAAAAACCCTAGCTTGAAGATGAAAGTGCATATCCTGAAGTTATATAACATAGAAACAAGAGAGAAAGAACAACAAAAATGAAGAGCCTCAAGAAAAAACAATTGAATCTTATTCATCCTAGCCAATGACCTTATATAGATGTACAACTAGTCAACACAATGATGCACACAACCCAATGGCTGAGAAAAATAATAATAAAATCTAATGCATGCAACTTGAAGGCTAGAAAGATGCAACTAACTAACTAAATGCCCACACATCAAGTAAATGCTAACTAAATCTATTGGAAACAAGGGGAGTGCTTTCCTGGGAGCTCGGAGTGTTGTGGGTGCATCCTCCTTGGTGATTGTATGTTGATGTTCCACATCAGTTCCTTCTATTTTAACTTGAAAGTGTCATCACTTTCCTCTTGTTGAGACCTCAACATACCTTAAAATGTTCAATAAAATCTACGTAAAAAAAGTTTAATAAAGATGTTTTTAGACTCTTATCAAAGAAAGTGTTTACTTTCATCTAAGTAACAAGTTTACTTTGCACTCCAATGAAAGTTAAGTTTTACTCTGATGCACTTTATTTATCAGAGGTAGTTTCACGAAAAGTTAAAAATAACTCTGATCACGTTGCGTAAATAAAGGTAAAAGGAATTCTGATAGTGCAAGTTTATGAAAAGTGAAAGTTTCCTCTAATGATCAGAGCACAATTAAACTTACTCTCTCGATGAAAGTTTTAAAATGTTATGATTGAAAGTTAAAAAAAAATTCTAATAGCGCATAGAGGGAATAAGGTTTTCCATTCAGTAAAAACAAAATTTCTTATTTGATGTTTTCTCCAACTAAAGTATCAAACATTGTCGAATATGTTATCATTCTCTTTTTAAAAATGTCATAAAATGGAAAGTGTGATCACAACCCCGACTAAAGTGATCACACTTTAGTCGAGGTTGTGATCACAACCCTTGATCTGTAGCATATGACTTGTAGCATGATCTATAACATTCTTTAATCTACAAGTTAGATATAGAATATATGAAATCCTCCTAATGCATCAACATAATTCAATGAAGTGCCAAGTAATAAGAGAAAGAGTACCTCTACAAAAATATGCCAACTTAGATGAGGAAATGATCAATAATGAGGATAAAATGTGGTAAAAGGATGTAAGGAAAAGGAAAAACATGGCTAAAATATGACAAAATAAGGACCCATCATCTCCCCCAACTTAGATTATTGCACATCCTTGTGCAACTTAGATTATTGTAAGTACCATTTAAAACCATAGGAAGGTTTTAAATGGTACTTACTTGGAATAAAATCAACCCTTCTTTTCTTGGGATGGGTTGGAATGGAGATTTCTTCCTTGTACTTTTTCCTTTTTCTGGTTGAAGGGACAACCTTAGTCACAGGGTCATCTAAGATTTCTATGGGTGCAAATGGATTCTCTTCTATGATTGGGCAACCTTCCCTTGCCATCTCAATTCCAATAGGTTGTACTTATACTATTGGAACTTCAATATTTTTTAGTCTTTTTTCTACTTGGACTCCTGCAACAATGTATGTTTTTTCTACTTATGCTTCTTATTCCTAGACTTCTACAACAATGTTTTCCTCTGATGCATGCACTTCTTCTACTTGGAATTCCTTTGTTGCATGCTCTTCCTCTGCCACCTATTGAATTTGAGGAGGCCTTTGTTGAAATGCCTCCCATGTTTGATTTGAATAGGAGAGAGAATTAACTACTAATAGTTTGATCAGACCATGATGCGTTAAACTAGTGGTAGGGTAATTATACTTGATCTTACATTTTTAGCCATGAGTTGTAGTGACCTCAACATGAAGTAAGGCATATTGATGAGTCTTTAATATTGTAAACGAGTTAGCAACTTCAAATGATAATCAAAGAGGAGGTTGTGATTCCCATCACTGGTAATATACTTCTATACAAAATAAGCTACCTCGAACCATGGTCGTCTTAATGACCACCACTTAACCCATTTTCCTCGATCTTCTACAACTTCATCACCAACAAGGAAGTCAATATGACCCTAATTGAATGTGACACATCGTTCAAACCAATGATCCCTTATTCGAGGTAGACCCATCACCCTATAAATGCTTTCTTCTATTACATGTATGTGTAGACACTGAACCATAGAAATAGAAAACTAAAAATTTTGAGCAAAGTCAAGTGCAACGATTGTATCAAGTTCTTGTGAATGCTAAAAATCATTGAGCCAACATACATTCCTAAAAATTTGGAGCACCCTCGGGTTGATTTATAACTATTCTAAATTAACATGCTCATAACATATAGCAGACCCACCCATTGTGCTCTCAATAGTGATAATGGATACATGGAGTATTCACAAAGCAGAGTAACAACAAATGCGATTTAGAGGAGTAATGAAAAATGGGGTTGCAGGGGAGTGACAACAAATGTTGAGCCAATGTTGACCAAATTTGGAAATATAGAGGGTGGTGACCAACATAACATCAACGGAGACACCAACAATTGACTAAATAAGGAGAAATCATATGGCAAGACAATGATTAACAAGTTTAATAATGGTAATTAATGTGATGATTGCAGAAAAAGGTGGGGAGTGATAATAGGTCATGTCAACAATGAAGTGTAGGTAAATGTTGGTGAGTGAATCACATGCACCAAGTGGTGACTAGACCAAATTCCCCCCCACCGATTGAAGGGACATGTTGACCTTAGCAGGCTAACATGGAAATCAAACATGGGAAAGGTACCCTCCATGCATTAACAAGGAAATTAATGATTGTTGTAAATACAAAGGAGAGATTGTAACTCTGTACTTACCCACAATATTTTTTAATGATGGTGGGATCATTTGATGAGAATAGTGATAACATCAACAACATAAGGATGTAGATCAAAAGCACATGCATGTAACAACAACGAAACCCATGGATCAATAACTAACGACAAAACCAAATCAGAGTGCGAGGATGCATAGAAAACAATAGAGCAGAACATGACTTGAGGATTTGTAGCATATGGAAAAATAAATCTCTAGGATTCATAGAAAATGGTGGAATAGAGCAAGGCTCGAGGATTTGTAGAAAATCGTAGAACAAAGCAAAGCTTAGAGAATCTGTAGTAAAAAATGAAACAAAGTAGGGATTCAAGGATCTGTAGCAAATGATGGAACATAACAGATTTTGAGGATCCATAGCAAGGAGTTGGATCTGTAGCAAGTAGTGGGATCTGTAGTGTTATCACATGAACTTGTCAGAGTCCTATGGGTTTGTGGTTTCTACCTCTACACCTTTCTCACCAAAGTCTAGCTTCTACTCACCTTTACTCCAACTTACCGACTGAAGTTAATCCAAGACCTCAATTGCTTGTGCATGCTAGTCCAGATTTCTGAGTTAGAATGTTATTATCATTGAGTCTTCTCCATTTGACCTCTTAAAATTCAATTACACTCACATAACTGATGGGTATTGGGCTTACCTTCTATGCAATCTGAAGGTGACTTCTAGTGCTAACATTTATGGCACCGTTGTCGGGGAACGAATTGAAGACATTTCCCTGGGATAGAACAACAACGAGCTTCTAATTTTGAAGGTGCATCAGATATCAGAACCATTTAAGATTGTGCTTGCACCTAGAGACTCCACTATGTCGACTCCACTATTTCAGTTGTGGCTGCCTCTAGCTCACCTGAAGCTGACCTAGAGAATTTTTCTCGAGAAGGCTTTTAGTAGTTGCTTTCTTAGCTTAAAAGTTCCCTAGAAGATTGACAACGATCATATTTGGTCTTTGATGGTGAACAAAGACCAGACACATTTAGACTGCATATCATTCACTTGGCAACTCCATGATTAAAGGATCCAGTGGTGACTCCATTGTTTTGAAATGGAAAAAATCTTGGCTCGAAGGTTTCTTCCCTTCAATTTTTCTGTTGTTCCTACTATGGATGAATGGGGTGATTTTTTGCCCATATTTAAAGAGCGTAAAGAGGACAACCCTGCAGAGCATCTCTGTGAGTTTCATGAACTCATGCATCAATGGGAGATACATCATGAAGATGTATTATTAAAGATGTTCATGCTCTCATTAGCAGGAGATGCTTGTGAATGGTATCACTCCTTACCCCATGATAGAATCTCCTCCTTGGGAGAATTTCATGTAGCTTTCAATAGGCACTGCCAAAAGTTTTATTCTTCTAAGTTAATTTGTCATAATTGTTGTGAAGAATATAAAGATTGTGTTTAAGGTATGACTGTTTTGAATGAAAGCTATGAGGATGAAATCTATGAGGATGGAAGATGTGAGGATGAAGGCTGCGAGGAGGAAGAAGATGCCCTGGATGAGTTGGTGTGGCTAGCGAGATCACTTTATACAAGGTTAGATAAATTGAAGGCAGATCGTGTTCGTTGCTCTTTTGAAGAAAGCGCAGAGGATTTTCTAGTCCTAGGAGCAGATGTTCTTGAAATCTCTTCTCATGATGGTGAGGTTGAGGATTGCATAGCCATAGAGGTAGCATATTCTACCCTTGATGCACCTATTGTCTCAGATTTAAACAAAGATATAGTTGTGTATTCAGATGAAGAGTAGCAGATCCCTTGCTCATATTTGGATGACTCAGGGAGAATCCAACGTGTGTATGACAGCTATGAATCAGATTCTAAGCTGAATATGAAGGATTTCCAAGAGAATGCAACTGAACCTTTTCCTTTATTCAATGAAGGAAAACATTGTGTGGAAATCAGTCATCCTGGGCCTGCAGAAGACCTAGAGAAGAGCTTTCCCATGGGTCTTGTTTATGAAGATTATGACTATGGCCCTTAGGAGAGCCATGAAGAAGAAGAGGGAGAGACAAATGAGTAGTTTATATCCTGCCCTGAGCCTGTGAGTGAGCAACTATCACCTGGGATCAGTCAACCTGCATCAGTCATTCACTCACCTGCGCTTGCCAGATACATCCAGCCATGTGTGAACAACTGTAGGATAGAGCATGTTTTCTGCCACCACCCCAGTGGATTTTGTCACTCATTCTATGAGCCTGTAGGGGAATACATGGAGTTTCTTTTCCTCCATGATTTGAAGCCTCCAAGTCTTATCCCACCATTGCCATCCAGAGGAAAGTTGAAGGATGTGATCATTTTGTTTTCACAGTTGCATCATCTGCCATCAATCACTGACAGAGTAAAAGAGATTCCAGTTAGGAAGTTACTTGAATGGCTATGGTGGAAGTTTGCTTTCACCTAGCACTATGTAAAAAATCATTAGTCCAGGAGTGCACATAAATAAGCTCTTTCTGGAGCATGTGTGTTTGTTTTCCTTTTTATAAGTAGAATAGTGTACATGTCGACCTTCGACGAAATGTTTTGAGCTTGACTCCATAACCCAATAGCTAAGGCAATGGAACTACTTGTTCTTGGCAGCTCGCAGGGAGCATGCCATCCCCTATGGAGACAAATGTTATCACATGAACTTGTCAGAGTCCTATGGGTTTGTGGTTTCTACCTAAGTTTGTAGCTCTTCCCTGTCTCTATCCTTTTCATAGGCCGAGTCTTGAATTTTTGCCCCCTTCGGATGATAAAATCATTTTATGTTTTCCCTTGTTCGTTTGTGTGCCCTGGTCTCCATTTTTTCTCAGCTCGCAGCCAGCCATCCATATCCTTGATCGTGCAGGTCGCAACCATGAAATGAAAGTGAATCTTTCTTAAACAGTCTGTTTCGATATTGAATCATAAGCAAAACACAACTTTAATCTTTCGGCAACGAAGATTCCGGGAACAATTCAGATCAGTGGCTCACAGACGTTCGGGAGTGCAAACTTGGACAAAGTATAGCGCCAAAACAAAAGTCCTCGAAGTGAATAAGAGTCGTTGGTTTTAAAAGGGATAGGTGGCAGTTGATCCAAGCCTTCGGTGAAATGAGCTTCGGGAGATTTGAAATGAGAAGTTCTTAGAAGTCCCAAAATCCCTGAGACCCGAAGTGGATCTCGACTGTCCAAATCCAGAATGCCACGCGTCATCATATCCTCAACTCTGGAGGTTTTTCTTAGAGGGAAATGTGGTTTGAGAATTGAAATTATCGAAGTCTGATTCATGAAGCAGATCTTAGTCATCGATTCGTCGATCTAAAGCGCTAGAGACGGGTCATTGATCAGGAAGCCTCATCTCAGATCACAAGATCAACGGTCACGCTCCATTGCAGGGTTAGAAGGTGCGCATGTTTTAAAATTTTAAGGGTGGGCCGCAATCGGAACCGTGGTTTTTGGAAAGGGATGCGTGGTGGTTCATGATGAATTGTGGGGCGGTTTTATTTTAGACCACCCTTGGTAGCGCCTGCAATCACGCAATTGCATAGGGTCATGGACCTAGGTCACAATGAAGATGGAGCGATGGAGAGGAGTTGCGCCAAAGGCCGAAAGCGCATGTATTTGGTCACATAAGAATATCTGCTTGGCCTCGAGGCATCGGGATTGACTTGAAGAAGTCATGGGCACCATCTGGAACATTCATGGGTGTCAGGTCTCGTCCTGATCCCGATGAAGGTAGTTATTGAAAATGGGGGTGGTGTTTGAGACCTCGTCTCACCCCATACATGGAATTCGTGGAGAGAAGGTTCGTGGGGGCCGATTGTCAATCCAATGCTCCCTGGTGGATGAATTTTCTCACAGAGCTTACACTGAGCCGGGCTCACATCTGATGTAAGAAGGCCTGCACAATCTGACAGATCAGGCGTCGACTAAAAACTTTGAATGCAATGGTCCGATCACACTCCTGGTGGTTGCAGTAGTTATGAGTATAAGTAGTTAGTTCTGATATTTTGTTAAGGTCGAATGGTTGAGTAAGGCTCCCTGCTATTGCAATATTTTTATGAACAACACTGGTTCTCTGGTTATGTACTTGATTTTAGATTTCTTGATTAATCTAAGACATCTTTCTTACTCCATATTATTTGCCTGTGATATTGAGAGAGTTCATGAATGACTGATTCACATGGATTGTTGTCACTGTATTATGATGCATTTTTTATTATAGTGTTGTTATGATTTCTTTAATTTTCCTTGAAATATGAATCCAATAGGATCTTGTGTTTGAGTTTTTCCTCCCTAGGCTGCTTGAAGACCTGATTTCCATAGCATAACTCTACACCTTTTTCACCAAATTCTTCCTTGTACTCACCTTTACTCCAACTTGTTGACTGAAGTTAATCCAAGACCTCAATTGTTTGTGCATGCTAGTCTAGATTTCTGAGTTAGAACGTTATTATCATTGAGTCTTCTCCATTTGACCTCTTAAAACTCAATTACACTCACATAAACTGATGGGTATTGGGATTACCTTCTATGCAATCCGAAGGTGACTTCTAGTGCTAACATGTAGCATGGAGGAAACTAGTGATTAAATCAATTTGTTTTTGTTTCTTTTTATTGTTGCAAATATTGGTTGCTCGCAAGCTAGTTTTCATACAATAATTGTCCAATTGTGCCGCAAAAGAAGTTTTCATGGTTGGAATTATTTTTATTTTTTTCAAGTACAAATACTAAGAAAATCAATTTGTGGAAAGTACAAGTGGCATGTCATTGTACCAACAATATCTAAATCGAAAAAATACCAAGATCTCTAATGAAAGCATATTTAGACAATGGTTTCTGATATATCCTCAATCAATGACCATTGACCATGAGAAGTATCTAGGCTTCAACAATGGTATACAACTTTACAAAACCATTGTCATAAATAGTGTCAATCTTGTATGGCCATGGCCAATGAGTACAAAGTTCACCTATAAAGTATTTGAACCTAGAATCATACAAAAGGGCCCAATATCCATCCTGGAACTACTTCTTCTTAATGAATTTGTCATGCCATGTTTCCTTTTTCTATTGAACAGTAGAGGTTTGGTGCAAGGTAGTTTGATGAATTTCATCAAGTTCATTGATTTGGTCCAAGTGATGCTTTTCGGCTTACGAGAGGTCTAATCCCACCTACAGTGCATTTCTTAGTGTCTTTACTTCAAACTAAATGGGAAGTATGACATTCTTACCATACACAAGTTCATAAGGGTTGAAGATCATGGTGTTTTTCCAAGTGATATGGTAATCCCATAGAGCTTCTAGAAGCATGTTGGCCAAATCCTTGCAATGAATCTTCATAATATTGGTCAGTATGGATTCTAGAACTATGTTGGTGACTTTCAATTTCACATTGGCTTGTGGATGGTATGGTGTAGATGTCTTGTGTCAAATTTGGTATTGTTTAGTGATGGCATGGATGAGTTTAGAAGTAAACTGGGTCCCCTAATCTATAACAATTTATAGTGAAACATAAAAGCAGATAAATATATCCTCATAGAGAAAATTCGTTATTTCTTGTTTAGTATTCCTTGGAAGTGCTTTGACTTCAACCCATTTGGTGACATAGTCAATGAAAACCAAGATATGGGTTTTATGTCTAGATGGACGGTTAATGGGCCCCACAAAGTCTAGAGCCCATTTCTCAAAAGGCTCCACCATGAGTTGAGTCTAATAATAGTGGAATCTCATTAGACTAAAAAAATTGTTCCATTCTTTGGCAATTGTCAAGGCTTCTCACGTACTTCTTGGCATCTCATAAAATGTTAGGCCGATAGTAGCCTAGATGTAGCACTTTATGCCCAAAGCTCTTATTAGCAAAGTGCCCACCATAAGGTTCATCATGCCAATATTTTAGTATGTCATAAATTTCATTTTATCAAACACAACAATGGATTATGAGATCTAGACATGTGTGAAAGAGGTAACCTTGAACCCAAGAGTGCATGGCACTTTGTTTGATAGTCTTTTGTCTTTCCTTAGATGAGAGATGTGCTAGAAGTTTTCCTACAACCAAATAATTATCAATATTTACAAAGCACAGTGTTGGTAGATAATGCAAATAAATGTTCATGAGGAAAAGCATCTCGAGAGGAATGGCATCCCCATCATTGGTGAGTCTAGAAAGGAAGTCGGAAATAATGTCCCCCTTCCAATATTATCAATGATGGTGATGCCAAACTCCTACAATAGTAATAACCATATAGTTACTCTACCATTAGTAAGTGGTTTATTCATTAAATAATGAATGGCAGAATGATCAGTATGTAACAACATGTGATATCTAATAATATAGTGCCATAAATTATTAATAGCATACACCACTGCAAGAAATTCCTTTTCAGTCATTGTATAATCAATTTTCTAGGGGCATGATTTTTGGTGATGAAGCAAATTGCATAGGGATTTTGTTCTTATTCTATCCAAGGACTGCCACAATGGTTGTGCTTGAAGAATCTATGGAAATATAAAATGGCGAGGACCAATTTGGTCCTCTCAACACTGGTGTTACAAACAACTTTTCTTTCAAGGCCTCAAAATAAAATTGGCACTAGTTACTCCAAGAAAATTATGCATCTTTAGAAAGTAATGAAAACAAAAGGGATGCAATTTTGGTAAACTTTTCAATAAAGCGACAATAGTAACCAACATGCCATAAAATATAGAACATATTTTTGCGTTTTTGGGATAGGAAGATTGTATATTACCTCATTTTTTGTTGGAACCACCTTGATACCATCAAGAGATATATGGTGACCAATAACTATTCCTTCAGTTAGTAACATGTGGAATTTCTCATGAATAAGAGACATATTTGTTTATTTACATCGATTGAGCACTTTCTCCAGATTAACCAAAGATCCATTAAACGTGTTATCATATACTGTAAAATCATCCATATATACTTCTACACAATCATGAAATAAATATGAAAAGATACCAAGAACAACCTTCTAAAATGTAGCAGGTGCATTACAAAGACCAAAGGGAAATACTTGGTAAGAAAAGGTTTCCCAAGGGAAGGTAAAGGTAGTCTTATATTGGTCCTCTAGGGAAAGTTGAATATGATTATATCCATTAAATCCATCGAGGAAAGATAAGTACTTCTTTCTTGATAGTGTATGAAGGACTTGATCAATAAAAGGTAGAGGAAAATGATCTTTTGAAGTAACTTTGTTTAATTCCTTATAATCAATGCAAATTTGTTGTTTCCCATTTTTCTTAGGAACAATTATAAGAGGTGAATCCCATTGGGTATCAAAAATTGGATATATGAAATTGATAGGGTTCATTTGATATTTGGGTTGTCGAATAGGTCATAAATTATCTCGGATATAAATATGGCGAGTGCAAATATTGGGATGGATTCTCTTCATATTAGTATATTCCCATGAAATGTGTCGATATGATTTCGTAACATATCAATTAGTTGACTTTTATGTGAGTCTTCTATCCTAATATTGATATTGTCTGTTCTTCCTGGACTAATTTCTATTGGCATATTATGTGTTTCAGATACAATGTATAGATAAGAAGGTATAGAATTGACTTCTGATATGAACTTCCTTCTGTAACATATCCATGACCTAATTGTAGGGTGAAAAAGGATTTGTTATGACATCACAAATGAGATCATATTCAATCTTCTCTTTAAAATAAAGGACTATATCAATTATAAGCAATTGTTGAACATCTTCATCATCATTGTCCCCATTCCCTACCCACATGGGAATTTATTGATCTATGCTAGGCTTGGCAGGAGGATATTAGGTGAGTTTCTTGGTGGAATTTCTATGGGAGATAGTCATTTTTGTATATTTACAAAATAGGGACATATCAATCACATCTTCATACCTTTGTAGCAATAACCCCTATAATTTCATGCTCATAAGACATTGAATGGATAATCAATCACACCAATTTTGACACTAGAATTGTAATAAACGATGAAGGTAGGTGTGTGGCTTCTTATAAAAAATTTGAGCTTGAAAAATACTACGAATTACACAAACCTAAAAAATTCATGATAATTGGATTTTTAGAGTAGTTCCATAAAGACTGTGACATTAAGAAAATATTAACAAGTTGGTGGGTTGAAGATAAAAACTTCTTTGGAAACATTGATGGTGTATACACAATGGTTAATCTAAGAGATCCATGCATATATGCCATGGATCTTGTATGTAGACTATATGTGGAACATAATTTATTTACTTTAAGGATGCTTGGGTGCCTTTGGTGCATACAATTTTTTTTTTTTTTTTTACAGAAACTAATTTTTTTTTATATATAAAGGGCGTGACTAAGGTTGCAAAGTACAAAAGAGGGTGTTGGCATAGGAGACTAGCTAAATATTTTCATCAAAAGCTTACTATAAGGAGTTTTCCACAGATTCTACTGATGTAATTTATTTTATTAGACTTATCTAAACATAACTATCTCCCAATAAGATTAAATTTCGTCATTTTTACAAAATTGGGAAATCCTTACTACTCTGCTTACAGACGATCTTCCTCGGGACCTCGTTCTTCTTCTGGCAGTGGTTCCAAGGGTACATTCAAGTCGGACAGTACTGGGTCTACCCTGTTCCTAGTCTCCTCATTCTGGCTTTGCTTTGTAGAATTGTGTGTTCTGGCTTCATGCATTCCTTTCATTCTTTCCCCTTGTCGCCTGAGATAGTTGACCTCGTCTTGAAGCTGGTTGATTAGGGTGTGGTGTTGTGCCAATGCTTCCAGAGTGAAGTTTAATGTGGATATGTGGGAGTCCAACTGCAGAGCCAATTGTTGTATGGTGGAGAAGTTGTCTTCCACCAACTCGTCCTCCAACCTCTCATGACCTGGTCGTTGAGCCATTTTAGCAGGCAATCTTGTTGTTGGAACCTTCCTATGCTTGATGTTGGAACCTTTGTCTGTGCTATCATTAATGTTGTTAGATTTTATGTATCGTTTGTAGTGTTGGCCTCTATAATTTCCTTTATTATTGATGCCTTTTGCTGCTCCTCCTCTAGCTAAACTGACAATGAAGCAGCCAAGAACTGTATGGAGCCTTTCGTTATTTCCACAGACAATTTCACCTCTGTAGCATCCTCTGTTGCAGCCTTTGGACCGGCCAGTGACAATGATGTTCGTGTGGTCTTTTTTTATTGCTTCCTTTCCTTCTTCAACATATCTTCCAGATTTGTTCTATGAAGTATGGTTGTCACTTCTCTTTAAATTCCCTTCCCATGACAAACACCACATTATCGAATTCTTCTTTAGCTGGCAGGGACAATGAATCGAGCTTTGTCCATCCGGAATTCCCCTTGTGGCTAAGAACAGAGTCCTTTCATGCTTAGGGAAGGAATGACGCTCAAGTGAGGATGCGAAAGGCTCTGCCAGCATCTGTATGATGTGGAGAATAGCTTCAATCCCTTCAAAAGCCTTCATCACGATAAAAATAAATGAAGAGGTGAGGGAGCTGGAGACTGGGCGGGCGTGGAATGAAAAAAGTAGCAGGTTCCCACGGAGTATGAACTCCCTGTAGACCAAGAGATCCATATGTGTGTACTGGAGCGTACTAGCTCCCATGAACCAGAGGATGCTCAAGTACACAAATCCCCCGAGCTTGACGCTCGACTTTCCTGAACTACCTTTTCGTTGAATCGTTGCGTGGAAGTGGATGCCAGGTGAATTGCAAACCCAAGGGGGTTGAGGCATTAGGAGGGAGTAAGAAATAAGAGCCTTTCTAGGACTTCCATATGACCTGGGCCTCTTTCTATATCTATATTAGCTTGTTCTTCTGCTATCCCATTGTTTATGCGTCAAATATGGTAAAAGGTAGAGTGCATGGTAGATAACATATCTCTGGTTCTTTCTATGAGACTTTTCAGCTTTGTATTCTTCGAGTTTTTTTTTTTATGAAGTACTGAATTATGTTCTTGGAGTCCCCTAGAATGATTAACTGGTTGAGTTGTCATTCTTGGGCTAGTTGAGCTCCTTGGAAGAGTGCATAGGCCTTTGCTAGATTATTGGTGGTTATGCCCAGATTCCACGAGTAAGTTAGCAATCTTTGTCCTCTAGGGATGAACATAACCCCTCCCGCACCTGCCTCCCTTGGGTTCCCCTTTGAAGCACCATCGAAACAAAGAACATGACTATTTTGGGTGTTTACCCAATTTTTGAAATCCTTGGGGGCAAATTGAAGCTGCCATCTTGATGACTTTCTTGGTAAAGCAATGGGGTGAATTGCATGAAGATTTATTTTATTTAGCCATAATTCTTCTTATACTAGAAATGGACCACTTGCCCAGGTTTTTAATTTCCAGGATGAGATGTACTCCCCCAACCAGTCAATCGCGAGTGTTGCAANTTCTTTGAAAATTATTTTGTTTCTTGCCAGCCATATTTTCCAGCATACAAATTTAATCGAGGCCTTCCAAATTTGACTTAGATTTGGATTCCTATGGAGTGAGCCTTTGTAGTGTTTTCCCCATTTTCCAATCAAACTTATGTTGCTTGTCGGCCAAGAGAGTTGAGGGACTAGCTCTAAGTAAATGCTATGCATCACTTCTTTGGTGAAATTCCAATTTAGGAAAAGTTGGTCAATGCTTTCCAGATTTTGGTTGCAGAGAGAACATCTGAAATGCCCCGTATAACCTCTTTTGTTTAAGTTTTTGTCTATTATAATCTTTTTGTGTCCCAACTACCAACCGAAAATATTTATCTTTGGCATGTTATTTGGGTTCCAAATTTCTTTCCAGATGGTGGATTTGTTTGGAAAATCGTTATCTTGGAGGAGCTTTTTGTATCCCAACCTCACTGTGTACCCTACTTCTCCCCAACTTATGATTTCCCTTTGACTAAGAAGAACTAGGGTAGAACCTGAGACCACCAGGAGGAACTGTTGGGCCTCGTCTCGCAAGAGGGGGGGGGTGTTGGCATGTTTTCAGACAGAGGCAGAGTATGCGTATTTGTTTTCCATTGATGGCAATGGAAAGATCAACTGAGAAGATGAAT
The DNA here is from genome assembly GCA_009831015.1 of Picea engelmannii. Taxonomy (NCBI): domain Eukaryota; kingdom Viridiplantae; phylum Streptophyta; class Pinopsida; order Pinales; family Pinaceae; genus Picea; species Picea engelmannii. Next base: position 90,042 of record ML808829.1, read on the forward strand.
AGTGATCATTGGATCCTTTAGAATCCCCGATGGCTGTCAGATCCTCTCAAAGTGGAAGGATAGATAAAGCGGGGCTAATAGGTTGAAATGTTGATTAGCATAAATCTCGTCATTCATCGGATTAAAACATGATTCCTGTCAACCGTCAAATCTTGTTAAATGGGAGGATAGGATAAGCTACAAAGAGCTACATCGTAGAATAGATCTAGACCATCAGATCATCCGAAAAGATCACATCCGTTGATCATTCCAAAAGGATCGTGACTGAAGATCTACTTCAAGAATACCCGTCAGTCGTTGGATCCAGTGGAGTTGCAAGGAGGAGAAGCCCATGAGTTAGTTAACACTCCAAAGTAGAAAAATGATGTGAATCATTGGATGCAGAGTACACGTGGCAAGAGGTCAGTATTTTTCTCACTGAAAGGTCAAAGGAAGGAGGCTCCTAACCTCTCGAACTTGTGATATGCGAAATCACGATATAATCTCAGTCGTTGGATTGAAGACAAATCTAGGCCATCAGATCTAGGAGTTAGATCATGACATACCATATTAGCGAGGACAGGTGGCAACTTACGACAGTAAGGACACGTGGCATGAGCATATAAGGACAAGTGTCAAACTGTTTCATCTTTTCAGGCCACTGGAAATCATAATTCTGAGTGACACGTGGCAACCACTCGACTCTTGACACTTCATTGAGTGACACAAGAATGGCGTCACTTCATGAGTTCTTGTTTCGGGAGTTTCATCTTCAAAGTCCCAAAGGCTCAAGTACCGGGGTGGAGGAGAGTCATCCGATCACCATGGATTATGGACAGTTGATCTGACTCCATTACAAAGTTTTAGATACCAGGAGTTGGAGGAGTCAAGACTCTTCACCTCTGGATTACTGAAATGAAAAATGTGAAAATGCCATTTTGTATAGGTTGTGGTCACCGCTAGTGGTCATGTGAGAGGGAGGAGCTAGCGAAGCTAAGCCCATTTTCAGATATTGCAACATGAAGAGTCAATACTCTTCACCTTTGGATTACCGAAATGTGAAATGTGAAAACACCTTTTTGTGTAGGTTGTGGTCACTGTTGGTGATCGTATGAGAGGGTGGAGCTAGCGGAGCTAAGTTCTTTTTCAGCGATCACAACTTGGAGTGTCGAGACCCTTCGACACAGGATTGCCGAAATGCGAAATGCAAAAGGCATTTTGATTAGGCTTGTGGTCACAACCAGTGGGCATATGGAGTAGGCACGAGATCCATAATTGGTAATCCAATGGTGTAGGTTAATCAGAAATATGATCAAAGGGTCATTGCTTATTTTCATGATTAATAAGCTCAGTTACGATTCAGTTAGAAAATCGAATCATGGTTCTTTATCGGTTGGTGATTCATTTGCTGAGACGTTTTTGTCTTTGCCCAAGGAGATTCGAGGTGTAACTGATGAGGTTGGTGTGTATAAAAGGAGAGATGCAACGACTATGTAAGGTTGGTTGTTCTAACCGGAAAAATGAGATGAACTGTAAGAAGGGTAAAATTACAGTATGTAGAGTATGAGATAAAACTCAGAGATGAGTAGCAGTCATTGAACAGACATAAGCAAGAGCAAAATAGTAGAATAGCATGAAGCAGAGCAGAATTGCAGAACATTTTTGAACCAAAGAAGAACTGCAGAACAATGAAGAAGGGGTAAGAATTGAGATACATGTATTGTTTGTTTGTCAATCATTTATTCATAATCAGGGAGGAAGGGTGGTGCTAGGGAGGACTGTGGTCCTCTGATATTCAAGTTGGTGCTTGAATATTGGAAGTTGTATCTTCCATCTAGTTGTGGCTAGAAAAATAGGGTGGCAGGGTGGTGCTCGGGAAAACACAGAGTTTTATGTATACAAGTTGGTGTTTGTATAAATCCAGTTGGTGCTGGAATATTTAGGGAGTTGGTGCTTCCTTCTAGTGGGTGCTAGAGAAACTAGAGAGTTGATGCTCTCAACAAGTTGGAGCTTGTAAAACAGAAGCAGTAGCCTCACTTTGAGTTGGTTCTCAAACATAGATGATGTACAGAACTTAAAAGACTGCCTATCATTTTGAAGAAGAAGAGGTTTTCTCCCTTTATGGGTTTCCTCGTGAAAATCTATCTCTGTGTATATCTTATGTGTGACTGATGCTCATTATTTGTGTTGTCCATATGATGTATAATATTAATGGTCACTTGGTGAAAGATTAAAAATGGTTTAATAGACTTAAAATTGTTTAAGCACAGTGACAACTGATTCACCCCCCCTCTCAGTTGTCTTAGTAATTTCAACAATTGGTATCAGAGCCAATTCCTTTTATTCAAAGGTAGATCTGTAAGCTTAAACATGACATGTCATGAAGGGACTTCAACCACTAAGCTTCCTCTATTTGATGGAACACATTTTTCCTTCTGGAAGGTTAGAATGAGAACACACTTAATGGCCTTAGGTGCTGACATTTGGGACGTAGTAGAGACTAGATATACAAATCCTGTTGTGCTAGCCTCCAAGGATAATAAGTTAGATTTTAGATTTAATGATAAGGGAATGAATGCTATCTTGAATGGACTTGCTGAAGCTAAGTTTATAAAGGTGTTGCATCTTGAAACTGCTAAAGCTATGTGGGATAAACTTGTTAGCAACTATGAAGGAAATGAGAAAGTAAAAGATGCCAAAATTCAAACATATAGATTGAAGTTTGAACAACTAAAGATGAATGAAGATGAAACAGTTAGCAAGTATTTTTTAAGAGTTGAATAACTTGTGAATGCCATGAAGGGTCTTGGTGAGAAGATTGAAGAATCATTTCCGGTTCAGAAGATTTTAAAATCTCTGCTTGATAAATTTAATCCAAAAGTCTCTGCAATAGAAGAACTAAATGATCTTAAAACCCTGTCCATTGATCAACTCCTAGGAACACTAACCACATATGAAATGAGAATCAACAAAGATAAATCCATTACTAGAGAAACATCTTTTAAAGCAGACAAGAATACTGATTCAGATTTAGATGATATTGAGGCAAAATTTGTGAGAAGGTTAAAAAAAGGATCAGGAAAATATCAAGGAAAGCTTCCATTCAAATGCTTTAACTATGGTAAGATAGGTCAATTTGCATCTAAGTGTCCCCACCAGAAAAAGGATTGGAACTTTGATGATGAAAATAAGTACAAATTCAAGAAATATAGTAAAAAGAAAAGTTTGTGTGCAAACAATGAAAACTCCTCAGAAGACATAGATAGTGATTCATCATGTGAAGACAAAGTGAATGATTTTATGCTTATAGCTATGGGAGTTCTTGATGATGAACACATAGGACATGAAATGGATGATGAAGAAGTTGTGGTGGATATGGAAGGTGAATTAATCAGTGCTTTGGAAGAGATTGACAGACTCAGATGTAAGAAGAGAAAACAAAAACATTTGTTGATGCAGTTTAAAATGAATGCTAAAAAACCTGATGAAAAATTTGCTCTACTAAAAGTGGAGTTAGAAGAGACAAATAAAATAGAATACATACTAAAACAACAGTTGTCAGAGAAGAAAGTGAGGTGTGAAGCCTTAGAATAAGAGATAGTAAAAAACATAAAAGAAATGGAGAAGTTGAAGGCATTATATCACCAAACCTGCCAAGTATTAAAGCCTCAGAAGAACTAACTTCCATTCTAAATCAACAAAGGAATCCAAAGTTGAAAGTTGGCTTGGGCTATGAAGAAGGATCAAGTAGTGATCATCCAAGTAATATGGAACCCATCAAGTTTGTTAAATCTACAATCATTGACAACAACCATTCTGCAAAAACAAAGAAAGAAAATCAACAACCAAGAAGGAATGAAGGAAAAGGTACCAGAACTTATCAGAGAAACTATCAGCATGAAATAAATCGATCCACTCAGAGAAGACAGTCTTTTCCCAGGTACAAAAGTATTTTCTATGGATATTGTTTTTTTTGTTCTAACTTTGGTCACAAAGCTATAACTTGTTCTTTAAGATGTAGATATGAGAAAACAAGTTATTCAAGGAATAATTATCTACCACAACAAAGATTGAGACAACTGTTAGGCTCCAATCTACTGATGTAAATTAGAGTGCAAATGATTGTCAATCCGGTGTTTGTAAGACTTAGAGGCGCATCCAAAATGTATGGATTTAGAGATAACTTTTATTCTTTAATGAGAATAAACCAAAACCTATTCTAAGAGATTAATATAGAAGAGATGCGAAGCTTCTGTTCAAAATTCCTATTCATAGATCTCATAACAATAATCAACAAATGTTTTCCTAAAGAGTATTAACAGTAAGCATTCAAAAAGATATTTGAACTAGTTCTAAGGCTTATCAATGCTAGAAAGACAAAACTCTTATTCAAGAGATGCATTCATTCATTAGAAATTATCACCAATTCTTATTAAATCAAAAGTACTGAAAGCGTAAATAACTCAAAAAAAATTCATGATTATCCTAATGCTTGAAAGAAAACCACACATTGAATTCTTATTCAAGAAATCATTCACAACATGAGTAAGGCTTAGAAACATTAAGCATATTACTTAACTATGGAGTTTATCTAACTACAACAAAGAATAAACTCATTTACAACAAGATCTGATCTAAAACATGTATCAAAGATTACTTGAAAAGAACATAAAGGAAGAGTGTACTAGTTTGGCAAAGGGGGCCCTCCAATGCTTCACTTGTAGACTTGAGTTGTCTAAGCTAAGAAGAAGCTTCCAGCAACATTCAAATCATCATATCATAAACATTATCAAGAACAAAATGCAGAACTGATCTCAAGATTGCAAATTCCAAAGTTTCTTCATTCACATCCAAGGGTGTCATACTAGTCTATGCCTTAGAGTATTTATAAAAGAGTTTTGAAACTAATAATGTTAATAAATCTCCTAAAGATCATGATCAGATCCATAATATATTCTAGGAAGGTCGAATACCCCCTTTAGATCCATAAAATATGAAAAAATCTCAAGAAAATCTAAAATTGTCCATGATTTTAGGCTAAAACAAGGTTTTTTTGCTGAAGTGGCCCTGTTTGACCAACGTTGACTAGACACCTGGAAGGCTTAGATCTCGAAGTTGATAGCTAATCATCCATACTTGTACATCAAGGATCATGACCCAAGTCTCAGATTTTTTCCAGCTGTCCTGCAAGTACACGAACTTAGGAGCAATTACGGGATTTAGTCAAATCCTGTAATTTCTGATAAATTTTCAATTTTAATGCCAAAAATTCGAAAAAACAATTCTTAAGATAAAGAATGATAAATGTACCTTGCATAAGCTGTTTTATGGAAAATATGGAATGAAATGGAGGCAAAATGGATGGTTTTGGAGGCAAAAGTATAGTTTATAGAGTGAAAAGGAAGCATAAAAATGTACTCAACATCTCCCCCAAGAGGAAGACTTTGCATGTCCTCATGCACAAAAAAAAAATGTTCTTGACCCTCTGTTAATGATCTTCTGCCACCTCTACTACCTGCAATAATGTCTCCACATTAACCTGATCTGTATGAAGAACTTTCATTCTTTGATATTTTTCTTTATATGCCTTCTTCTGTTGAAACCATTTATAGGTCTGTTTGGAGATTAATTTGTTTTGCTTTTGAAGCTTCTTATTGTTTTTCTTCAAGGTTTCATTCTCCTCCTGTGTTTTATGGCTTTGATTCCTTAACATTTCATTCTCTGTTTTTATGTATCTTTCCAGGACTTCAATTTTCTTGATTTTTCTCTTCATTTTCTTGTTTTTCTTATCAAGTTCTGATGTGGACCCACCAGCCACTTCTTCTATTTGTTCTACTGTTTGTGGAGTTTGAGTTTCTTCTTTCATATCTTTAATTAATTGTTCCACATCTTCTCTCATTTTCTCATAT
>ML808829.1:117218-129385 GCA_009831015.1 Picea engelmannii
AGGAAGCTTTAAGCATTGATAGTTCTCCTACATCTTCCCATTCTAAGTTCTTTGACAAAGAAATGTTTAATGCATTGCTAACCATGAAGGATATGGTACAAGAGTTGTGGAAAGACAGGGAAGAGAGCATTGTCCTTCAAGAGGAGTTGATAGCCATGAAGGAGGAGAAAGACCAACTTCTTGAAAAGTTGCAGGAGATGGAAAATCAACTCCAAGAAGCAAAAGAAACCCTTACCGAGTACATGCATGACCATGAGGTATGTAATGTCAGTTTGTCTTCAAATTCCTCTCAAGAAGATTGCTTTGGTGTTTTTGAGAATCACACTAGAGGAATAGGGTCCAAGTTAATGTTAAAAATGGGCTATGAAGGTAAAGGGTTAGGAAAGCATGCACAAGGCATTGTTGAGCCTATTGTTATTGAAGAGAGACCTAAATATTGTGGTCTTGGTTATGAACGAATTGTTGAAACAAATTCCAAGGTTGAGGAAACTAATGAAAAAACTCCAAGAACAATTTTTGTTTCAAGTTCACCTCCTCAAGAAGGATTTCAAGGTGAAAGTTCAAGAACTTTGGTTGACAGTTCAAACTCTTCAGCATGAAAAACTTGTATTCAAGATGAATGCAAATGTGTGCAACAAAAAGGTTGTGACAGCCATGAGGACAAGAGAAGATTTGAGAGTCTTCAAAAGAGAGCTTGTGACACTTCCAATTCACCTCCTCAAAGCGGCAATAAAGGTGAATGTTCAAGGTATAAATCTGCCTTTAATTCTGTTTCTTTTGATTATGTTAAGCATAATAAATCTGCATGTAACAATGGAAAAAGACCATGTACATTTTGTGGTTTATATAACCATCGTGTTTCAAAGTGTTGGAAAAGAAAGTCCATTTTCAGGAAACTTTCCAAGCAAAGGCAACATGAAGAGAAAATGCAAAAGATTTGCAGTCATTGTCAGAAGAGGGGTCATATCATTGACCAGTGTTGGACATTGCATCCAAACTCTCATCCAAGGCACAAGAAGCAGTTGGGTGAAAAGATTGAAAAGAATGGAAGAGGAGATTCCATCATTGACGTGAGACAAGATGACTCACAAGAAGACAACTTTCAGCAGAAGAATTCGCCATTGAGTTGGCTTGGTAAGAAATGGATTGATTTCTTGCGTAAGTAAGGCTTGCATTCTTTCTGTATTGATGCACATTTCAGCCTTAGCTTTTCATTTTGTTGAAGTTAACAAGTTGCAGCAGTTTGTCTTATTTTGGTAGAGGCAAGTTTGCATGTGAATGCAATTTCTTTGGTAAGCATACATGTGTTATACCCCTCATTCAAGAACATGTAAAAGAGGAGTATGCTGTCCATTTTGTTACAGCCACATATACTTTTCATATTCAGCTCTTTAATACCCACATGCTTTGGGTTTAAGCACCTATGTTTCTACAAGGAGGAGAGATGAAGAGCTATGCACCTACATATGGTTTTGGGAGTGCATAAACACTGAACTGATGATAGTTCATCATGATTGATTCATGTTTGTAACATGATTATTTATCATGTTTGTTGACTTATCATTTTTGGAAGGTTGACATGTTTCCCATGAGTCTCGACTTATGTCGAAATTTGATTGACGACCATGTGTGTTGTTCATGGTTTTCAACTTGTGTTAGTCGATTGAGTTGGATGACTTGTAAGTCAATTTTGAGTACACTAAAGTGCAGGAAAACAACATGTGCTGTGATGAAGTACAAGATGCGACAGTTGATTGAAGAGCAAAAAGATTTTTCTGTCATTATTTTTCAGTCTTGTATAATTCATTTTCAAGATTGATGGTTTTCTTGGCTTGTGACAAGATGTCGCAGGAAAATTTGCAGCCATTGGAGAGCGGATTGTTGAAGCCAGAGAGTTCGAAAGAGGGACTTGATTCTCAGTGGGAAGGCTATCAGTCTTCTAAGCGCAGAGAGAACAGTGGGTCAGCAGCAGCTAGAGAGCAGTGGTTGAGGGACATAGCCAGTTGCAGAGCAGGGCATGTCAAGGTACCCAGGTGATTGTCGAAAAGTCTTTTCAAGTAGAATCAGTGGATAGAACTTGAAAGCAGAAGAGCATTGAAGCTCAGATCGATGATTATAAGCTTTTGTGGGTCCAAAAGCCTTTCAGTGGGAAGGCGTGATCAGAATCTGGACCAGGGGTCTAAAATTTGCTCGATTTTCAAAGTGCTCAGAATGCAACGAAAACGGTACCATTGCGTCCATCTCGTTCTCCTGATTCCGACGGTATATTTATTTTCGCAAACGGAGTCCGTATGGAGAAGTTATCGAGGTCTGTTCGCCGAGCCAAACATGCAAAATTTTGATTCTGACTGGGCAGGCCGTACAACTGACTTGGTGGCCGTACAGTGATGTGGCAGGACCGTACAGGACACGTGGAAGCTCCTGGGCGTGACACGTGTCATGCATTTTGGCATTTTCGGCATATGGTTTGACCAATTGGGAAGTGACACGTGTCACCACTGAGAGGGTGACACGTGGCACATGATGACGTCAGCACCCTGCGTGGCAGACTGACGTGGCGTGTGACTGGATTGTACGATTGACACGTGGCAAGCATTTATGGTGACAGCTGGGCGAATTAAATTGTGACACGTGGCATCTTTTTTGGGCAAATAATAGGGTGCCACGTGGCCCACTCAGGGGCTGCCACGTGGCACCCCGAATTTGGCTATTTGGTTGCTATACAAAAATTTATTTGGTCGCCGGACGGAATCGAACACCGGACCTTTACCCACGCACAACGTTTTAACATATCCGCCCGACCAATAGGCCACAAGTTGGCTTTGCAATGGATGTTGGTTTTAAATTATATGAATTCACATTATGTGGTAACCGGCGGGGGGTCGGGCCGGGGCTAGCCCCGACCCCGGTCCTATGGTTTTTTTTATATGACCAATCCATATATCGACATGCGCGCGGAGTATTTTACGCGCGGGAGTTCTTTCAATGAACCGTGGTCCCATTCGTAAGTCAGGTGACCAACCGTTATATCATTTGGCGCGGATTATATATTAAACAAATGTTTTTGTTACCATATATATATGATATGGTGTGTGTGGAAACGGTGGGCGCGGGGGTTTGAACCGTGACCCATGACGTGTATAAACCTTTTTGGCGCGTGTTTTAAAACCATACAACCCGGTTATATTATATGTTATATATATAACCATATAATTGGAATGCGCGCGGGTTAATTTTATTACAACACATTTTGATTTGTGTTATAACCATTTTATATTATGGTTATGCGCGTGGTTTGTAATGCGCGGTGTTTATTGTTTTTGGGTTTTAAAAACGTACACCCACACATGCGCCCACCACGTGTCAAGTCTGGATTCAAACTGTCAAGCAGTTAGCCTTTTTATGCGCTGGGACGTGGCCATATGGCCCCCCATGCGCCCAACACCTTCGACTTGGAGGGCTTGAGTTCCGTTAACGGTTCTACATTTTGGTGCGTTTTTCGAGAACGCGCGTGGAGGCTGGGTTTGGTGACCGAAAACGCATTGGAGCTAGGTTCACTTTCCCACAGGTGCATTCTGGCGAGCCTGTAACAGAGTTTGAAGGGCAAAAATGGCAGCAAGCATAACTTGATGAGTTTTTGGCCAAATGAGGTGCTGTAAAAGCCCAGCTAGGGGTTTTTGGATGTTCTGAGTCCATTGGTGATGTTTTCACAGGCATTTGAAGAGCCCATTTGCAGGTTTTTCACATTTGAAGCTTGAGGAAGATCCATGAAGCTTAAAGCCCTCATTGTTTGAGGCATTGCTCAGATGAGCCCATGTCCATTTGCTGAGAYTGAATAGTCATTTCTGACYGATTATTATGCTYTGAACACATTGGGATAGGTTTCARATCCATTGGAGGACTTCTACAGGTAATTTTKCCTCATTCAAGCTCATTTTGGGAAGCTTGGAGGTCACATGTAGAAAATGTCATTGTTGGATGAGCCATTGTCCATTTCCAGAGTTGTAACAGTCAATTTTGGGGTTTTTGTGTATTCTGAACCCAATGGTACAGTCTGTAAAACCATTGGAGTTGAGCAGCAGCTTGTAAAAGAACATTTGACAACTAATCCCAGAGATCCAATTCCATTGAAGGAGGCTCAAGGAGATGTAGCCCAGAGAGGGGTGAACTCCTTTATCATCTTGGTATTGCTGTGATTTTGATGTGTTATTTGTTGCATTTTATATTGTTGTACATTGGATTATAATAGTTAATTAACCGGTTAAAAAACACATTTTATCACACATGTTCATTGACAAGAACAAGCAAGAACTTAACACATAAACTATCTTGCCTATTGAAACACATGAAGCAAGGTCCTGTTAAGGTTTTATTTATTGAGGTAGAGGGTGCTTGCATAGCATAACAAGTCAGCCTTCTATTTTCAGATCAATCAACCATGCACCAACCTATAAAAAAACTATACCATGAACAAGTGCATCAACCATGCACCAAACCTGTACAAAACCTGTAACATGAACAAGTGCATCAACCATGCATCAAACCTGTACAAATAACCTGTCACAACAACCTGTCCAAACAACCTATCACAACAACCTGTCTCATCAATCTTATCAACCAAATCAGATCTACTCACCAAGATCAATCACCAATACAACTCTCAAAGATGTGCATCAACCAACCATTACACAACAACTCATAATCATCACCAAGATAAATATGTGCTTCTAATAATATACCAATACAAGTATGCTACATCATCCATAAACCCCGTGTCAACAATACTACTAACAAGTGCCTCCAACCATGTACCAAGTATGTACCAATCATGTATCAACTACTCATCAACTATGACTCATCAAGATGTACCAACATCATCAACTATACACCTCATGTATGTGCCAACTCATCAACTACTTGTCTCAACCATGTATCCAACATGTACCTTAACCAAAATCCCTCATAAATTTCATCATCCAAATATTATCTGTAACTCTATAATAGACCTGGTGTCTATGATCACATACCTGCAAACCTTCCTTAACTTTCACAACAAGAGACTAGAATTTTCATCAAACTTTTCTTTAGTCTCACATGACTAGTTTTGGAATAGTCAACAACCCTAACTTTAAATAATCATAACTATGTACCTGTAATAAATAAATATCTAAAACTGATAGACAATGTTCTTCAATGTGTTTTATGCAATTCCTCCAGGTGTCACTACTTGGAACCTCTCAGAAAAGGATTTATAGAAAAAATGGCATACCTTGCTAAATTCTGGCTTATTCTAGAGAGTAACCTTGTAGAGCGTGCCCCACACAGAATATTTGTTGAATCGATCTAAAAATGTTACACAACATACTAAAGACTGTACTCTAACCAACACATTTGGTCTTACTGAATTTGGATCTATTATGAAGAAGTTATGACGTTTTTACCGGAAACACCTTAGAAAGAATCATCACAAGAATTTATCCCCCCTTGAATTCCAGCCTTCTTTTCTTCACCTTCCCTCTGAAATTCAGCTTAGATATCCTTTGGTTACCTCAGTCACCTATAGATATTCAATATTCTCGAGTGTGATGTAAAATGAACCTTGCCTCTTATTTATACTCTCCATCTTCTAGGTCACTTAATCCATTTCTAGGTCACTTAACCTATTTTCCTCATTTTTAGGGTTAACCACTTTCCATAATTATAAAGTTATCCATTACTTTATCATTTAAATATTCCTCCTTGACTTTGTCACCTCACTTTATCATTTAAATAATCTTATTTGATTTTGTCACTTCACTTTATTATTTGAATAATCCTTCTTGACTTTGTCACTTTACTTTATCATTTAAATAATATTTTTTTCTTTGCAAACTCTTTGACTTCTTTGACCTTTTGGGGCTTCAAGCCAACATATGAGGGTCCTCCAACTTCGCAAGGCCATAACTCTCAAATCGTGAGGAGTTATGTGACGTTACACATACCACCAGAAATGACATGACATGTACTATCCATATAGAATAATCTTACTTGCAAATATATCAAAACTCATACCATTATCCATCAAACAAACTTGGGTCCATTACCCAAACCTGGGTTCTCCAACTTCTCATGGCCATAAATCTCTAATCGTGAGGAGTTATGTGACATTCCACATACCATCGGAAATGGAATGACATGTACTATCCATCTATAATAGTATTACCTTTAAATATATTAAAACACATACCATTATACATGAAACAACCTTGGGTCCATTACCCAAACCTTTGTGCTACCAGAATTCGCTACCAGACTTTATCCAAGGGTTGAAATCAATCACTAAGGGTTGACATCAATCTTCAATATCACTCTCCAATGGTTGACATGAATGAAAACTAAAAATCCATACAAACTATCCATCAACCTAAGTTAACTGTCTGACAATTTTGAGGTCCTAAACAAAGATTTTTCACGATTAGGAACCTAAATGATAACCGAAGGATCTTATTGAGCCCCATAAATGAATCTCCTCATCAATTTCCAACGAGCTATCATGCACCCTAAATGAATATTGTATGCAAAAGTTATGACCCCAGAAATTTGATGTACTAACTTACCCCAACGGGGCCCACATGACTTTTGGTGCTTCATCTCCTAGGGTTAGGTTTTTGGATGTCTAGGGTTTTGACATTCATTTTTATTGTAAAAAGGACTTCAGAGCCTCATTGTACTCATCTTCTGGCGAATGAGCATAGCCGTCACATCTCTTCTCAGAGATAAGTTGCCACCATTCTAGCAAGCTTGTTTTGAGTCTGCATTTTACTTTTTTCAACATATTTGTTATTTAATAGAAACCTAGTTTTACTGTATCTCTGTTATTGTTCACTGTGTCTCTGTGTTAATATTATAAATGCATGGTTTCATTTCGTTCTGCTCATAAATCTGGATCAGTGGTATCGGAGCAGTCTGCTCCTTATCGTTTTTTTTAATGCATGTCCCCAACACGATCAAGGTATAGAGAGTTGGGTCTTGAGCTTGTTTCTCTTGAGGAAAACTGCTCTCGCATGTCCAAGAAACCATCCATGGTGGGAAAAAATAAATATGATGGGACATGAGATCCTTTCAAAATTTTGCTCGAGGAATCCCTTGAGTGACAGAGGAACGAGATGATGGATAACTTTGAACAAATCCTTAGATGACTGCCGACAAGTGACGCATCCACCTCAAACAGAAGCATCACCCCCTTCAAGGTACATATTAAATTTTATATTCCTATATTTAAAGGTCAAATAGATGTCGATACCATAGATAAATGGTTAAACCTTCTAGAAGGGTATTTTTCTGTCCACAACTTTTCTGATAGAGAAAAGATTACATTTACGATCCTCAAGGTCGTCCCCCATGTCAAAGATTAGTGGGAGACTTTCTGTGAGAAAAAGGAAATAGAGGGATCCAAATTATTTGCAATTGCACCCACTTGGGGTTCCTTCAAGGATGTTATTAAGGAACAATACTACCTTGTTGGAAGTTACGATGACTTGTATACAAGATGGACCACACTGCATTAAGAAAGAAAGAAAATTGTGTTAGAGTTCATTAATGTCTTCCATACCTTGCGAAACCAAGATAGGTATCAAATATTCTAAGTGACATCTGGTGCTCAAGTACTGCGGCGGTATGCATAGATACATCCAGACAAAAATGGAGTTTTTGGACATCTCATCCTTGGGTGCAGCCTATCGATATGCTGTCAAAATTGAGTAGAAGCTTAAACAAAATCTGTGATAGTTTGGGTCTGGGAACCCCTCACATTAGAAGCAGGAAAAGGGAAGCCCCAACCCATAGAACAAAGGACAAAGCAAATATGGGAAACCTCAAGACAACCAGTCCAAGCCACAAGTAAATAAGGACAATGGGAAGAAGAAGAAAGATACCGGGAAGTGGTGTGACTTCTGTAAGAGCCCTTGGCATAACACTATTGATTGCCTCTCAAAGCAGTCATTGGTGGCTAAGGTAAAATCCTTTGAATCAGATGCAGGTTCTGACTATGAGTCAGAACCAGAAAAGGGGAGACAAATCATTGACACAGAACCTAGTGCCACCGTTTCTACCACCAAGATCCATCCTGGTGAACTCGATGAGCCAGAAGAAGGCAAGCGCCTATTTCATTCACAGATGTGGGTAAAATCCACTCCGTTGCACTTCATCATTGATAGCGGTAGCCAGAAGAACCTCATCTCAACATAAGTCTTCAAGCGGCTAGCCCTGCCAACAATTTTTCACCTGTAGCCCTACACCATCAGATGGATCCATCAATGAAGTGATCTTTGCGTCAACCAATAGTGTCGCATGTCGTATGGCATCAAGTCGTTCAAATATGAGGTATTGTATGATGTTTCTCCCCTTGAAATTTGTGATGTTCTTTTGGGCCAACCTTATTTATGGAAACTTCATGTTGTAGATGAGTCTAGGCCTCGCAGTGTTATTATTACTTTGAATAGGAAATTGTACAGGATACCTGAGGCAGTCCCACCTAGTGCTATTTCTTTTATCTCTGTCAAGCAATGCAAGAAGGTCATTTCTCAGACCGAGAAGTTTGTCTTCTTCATGATTCGCTCTTAGAGTGAACAAAAGTTTGCAGCCACATCCATGGCCTCCACGACCGACCTTTCCACGCAACAGAAGAAAGTGGATAAGATCATGGAAGAATACAAAGACATCTTCTCATCATCTATTGGGGTACCTCTGCATTGTCAGGTCAAGCATCCCATCGATCTAACTCCCGAGACACCGCTACCCAATGGGCCAGTCTATCATCACTCTCTGCTAGAAAATGAGGATATCAAGCATCAGATCCAAGAACTGGTCCACAAGGGGCACATCCGACCCATCTCATCACCTTGTGTAATCCCAATCGTGCTGGTGAAAAACAAAGACAAGACTTGGCAACTATGCATTGATTACCGGGCCCTAAATAAAATCACATTCAAGAACCGATACTCGATTCCCCGAATCGACGATCTCCTTGATCAACTCAATGGGGACAAATATTTCAATAAGATTGATCTAAATTATGGATACCATTAGGTCCCAATATAACTGACATATGTATGGAAAACTAACTTCAAGTCAAAAGAAGGTCTTTTTGAATGGATGGTCATGCCCTTTGGTTTGAAAAATTCCCCAACAAATTTCATGAGGATGATGGATGATATCCTGTAGACTTTCACTAATTATTTTGTGGTGGTGTATGTATATGACATCCTCATCTACAACAAGACTTGGGAAGAACACTTACATCATATTCAACAAGTTATGCACACTCTGCGGAAGCACAAGCTATATGCCAACTTGGAAAAATGCTCCTTTTGCATGGACAGGGTCCAGTACCTTGGATACATTGTTGATATGCAAGGTGTGCATGTTGATCTAGCCAGGATCCAAGTCATTCATGACTAGCTATCTCCAACCACACTAATTGAGCTTCAGAGCTTCTTAGGCATTTCCAATTTCTATTGAAGTTTTGTGTTGGGATTCTCCCATATTGCATGGGCCCTCAGCAAAATAACCAAAGGTGGTGGTAAGTAAAAATTTATATGGGGCCTGTCCCAACAGAAAGCATTTGATGATATGAAGCAACTCTTGTGCTCCACCCCAATGCTTTCATTGCTTGACCTGCAAAAACCCTTTGAGATCGAGACAGATGCTTCAGACTATGATGTGGGTGAAGTCATCACTCAACACGACCATTCTATGGCCTATCATAGTGAGACACTATCAGATGTCATCCATAAGTACCCTACTTACAACAAATAAATGTACTCCATTGTGAAAGCCTGCAGCCAGTGGAGGAATTACATTCTCGGGAAAGAGACAGTCATCCACACTAATCGTAAGACGGTACAGTTCATGCAGACACAAGGAAAATTGCATAATGACCGCCATCAGAAGTGGTCCACATAGTTGCAGTAGTTCCACCTCAACATCAAGTATAAAATAGGAAATACCAACCGAGTCACTCATTTCCTTAGCCGACCTCCATTCGCGACACTCACCATAATACTTGATTCTTGCGGCCACGAGACCTCCATATGGACCCACCTTTATGAGATAGATTCTGACTTTGCGAACACCTACCAGATGTTGGGCCCAAACATAACTGTCACCAATTTCCATCTTCAGGAAGGGTTGTTGTGCCATTTGGGCCATCTACATGTTCCATCAAGTGAGCAAGTGAAGATGATTTGGGAAGCTCACTATAGTTGGGTGGCAGGACATTTCAAAGTGGAAAAGATAGTGGCATGTTGCAGTGACATTTCTACTGCCCGAAACTTCAACATGATGTCAGAAAGTATATCCGGTCCTGCACTGCCTGTGCTATTTCCAAACCGACCATTAAGAAACAAGGCATGTACACTCCTCTGCCTACTCCTGACAGGCCTTGGGAATCCATATCAATGGACTACATTTTGAGCCTTCCATCCACCAAGTGGGGAAATGGCTGTGTTTTTGTGGTTGTTGATCGCTTTTCCAAGATGATGATTCCCGTTGCCTACAAGAAGAGCATCACAACAGAGGCCACTACCAAACTATTCTTTGAAAGAGTGTGGGTACACTTTGGGATCCCACATACCATTATCTCAGATCAGGATAGTCGGTTCCTCAACACATTCTGGTTGAGCCTTTGGTCACTACTGGACACCAAGATCACCAAGTTCATTGCCTTCCACCCCCAGATGGATGGCCAAATCGAGGTCGTCAACTGGATGATCGTGCACATATTGTGCATTTACAATTCCAAGCACCCCCACACCTGGGATGAGAGTCTTCCCTATGTTCAAAATAACTACAAGAGATCCATACATAGCTCAACTAGCCACAACCCCTTTCAGGTGGGGTTGGGATTTCAACCATTGGGTCCCATGGATGTTGCACTACCCTTTGCGACCACCCAGGAAGACTCGTCGCATGCTACAACTGGAGCTGATAAGGAAACCTGGTTCATTGAGTGGATCCAACACATCCACCAATAGGTTCAGGATATTTTACAGAAGTCCAATTCCAAGTACAAGCAACTCCATGATCAACACTGGGTACCACACCAGTTTCAGGTGGGAAACAAAGTTTGGTTGCACTTGTAGAAAGAACACCTTACAGGGCCTCATTGAAATATTCTTCCACTCCATTATAAACCCTACACCATCACCACGGAAGTGGGTGACAATTATTTTGAGCTCAACCTTCCCCCATTCCTTGGCTTGCACCCAATATTCAATGTGGATCTCCATCGACCTTATTTTCCACCATTATTGGACACCTCAGAGATAGCATAATATTTGACACCAACAGAGCTCAACCCTGACTGCATGGAACATGAATCCACTGATCATATTATGAGCACACAGGTCAAGGGCACTCGCCAACAAAGGATATAGCTTTATCGGGTTGTCAAAGCAAGGCAACTTCTGCACCACGGCTAGTGGCTCACCCGGGGCCAAATTCAGCAGAAATTTCTTCATCTGATTGGGGAACTCAACACAACGGAGACCATTTCTTTCTAAGGGGGGAGGATTGATCCAGGAGAATCTCAATGGCCACCCACCTTGTCCAGGTGGCTCAATTTTTTTTTTTTGGCAACTTACTATTTTTAGCATTTTTTCGGTTCTTGAACTTCCAGGGCCATTTTGAGGGACTAAACGACACTTTTTCACGATTAGGAACCTCAAGTATAAACAAATGATTTTATTGATACCCCTAAATGAATCTTCTCGTCAATACCTTTCCAACGAGCTATCGTTCACCCTAAACTAAGATCGTATGCAAAATTTACGACCCCAGGAAGTTGATGTACTAACTTACCCCAATAGGGCCCACATGAATTTTGGTGCTTCATCTCCTAGGGTTAGGTTTTTGGATGTATAGGGTTTTGGAATTCATGATTATTGTAAAAAGGCCTTTATAGCCTCATTATACTCATATTCTAGTGAATGAGCATAGCCGTCACATCTCTTCTTAGAGATAAGTTGCCACCATTCTAGCAAGCTTGTTTCCAATCTGCATTTTACAGTTTTCAACATATTTCGCATTTAATAGAAACCAAGTTTTATTGTATCTCTATTATTTTTCACTGTGTCTCTATGTTAATATTATAAATCTGTGGTTTCATTTCGGTTCGCTCATAAATCCAA
>ML808829.1:168389-181717 GCA_009831015.1 Picea engelmannii
AAAATCATTCACTTTGTCTTCACATGATGAATCGCTATCTATGTCTTCTGAGGAGTTTTCATTGTTTGCACACAAACTTTTCTTTTTACTATATTTCTTGAATTTGTACTTCTTTTCATCATCAGAGTTCTGGTCCTTTTTCTGGTGGGGACACTTAGATGCAAATTGACCTATCTTACCATAGTTAAAGCATTTGAAGGGATGTTTTCCTTGATAATTTCCTGATACTTTTTTTAACCTTCTCACAAATTTTGCCTCAATATCATCTAAATCTGAATCAGTATTCTTGTCTGCTTTAAAAGATGCTTCTCTAGTAATGGATTTATCTTTGTTGATTCTCATTTCATATGCAGTTAGTGTTCCTAGGATTTGATCAATGGACAGGGTTTTAAGATCATTTAGTTCTTCTATTGCAGAGACTTTTGGATTAAATTTATCAAGCAAAGATCTTAAAATCTTCTGAACCATAAATGATTCTTCAATCTTCTCACCAAGACCCTTCATGGCATTCACAAGTTCTTCAACTCTTAAAAAATACTTGCTAATTGTTTCATCTTCATTCATCTTTAGTTGTTCAAACTTCAATCTATATGTTTGAAGTTTGGCATATTTTACTTTCTCATTTCCTTCATAGCTACTAACAAGTTTATCCCACATAGCTTTAGCAGTTTCAAGATGCAACATCTTTATAAACTTAGCTTCAGCAAGTCCATTCAAGATAGTATTCATTCCCTTATCATTAAATCTAAAATCTAACTTATCATCCTTGGAGGCTAGCACAACAGACTTTGTATATCCAGTCTCTACTACGTCCCAAACGTCAGCACCTAAGGCCATTAAGTATGTTCTCATTCTAACCTTCCAGAAGGGAAAATTTGTTCCATCAAACAGAGGAGGCTTAGAGGTTGAAGTCCCTTCATGACATGTCATGTTTAAGCTTACAGATCTACCTTTGAATAAAAGGAATTGGCTCTGATACCAATTGTTGAAATTACTAAGACAACTGAGAGGGGGGGTGAATCAATTGTAACTATGCTTAAAATATTTTAAGTCTATTAAACCATTTTTAATCTTTCACCAAGTGACCATTAATATTACACATCATATGGACAACACAAATAATGAGCATCAGTCACACATAAGATATACACAGAGACAAATTTTCACGAGGAAACCCATAAAGGGAGAAAACCTCTTCTTCTTCGAAATGATAGGTAGTCTTTTAAGTTATGTACATCATCTATGTTTGAGAACCAACTCAAAGTGAGGCTACTACCTCTATTTTACAAGCTCCAACTTGTTGAGAGCACCAGCTCTCTGGTTTCTCTAGCACCCACTAGAAGGAATCACCAACTCCCTAAATATTCCAGCACCAACTGGATTTATACAAGCACCAACTTGTATACATAAAACTCTGTGTTTTGCCGAGCACCACCTTGCCACCCTATTTTTTTAGCCACAACTAGATGGAAGATACAACTTCCAATATTCAAGCATCAACTTGAATATCAGAGGACCACAGTCCTCCCTAGCACCACCCTTCCTCCCTGATTATGAATAAATGATTGACAAACAAACAATACATGTATCTCAATTCTTACCCCTTCTTCATTGCTCTGTAGTTCTTCTCTGGTTCAAAAATGTTCTACAATTCTACTATGCTTCATGTTGTTCTACTATTTTGCTCTTGCTTCTGTCTGTTCAGCGACTGCTACTCATCTCTGAGTTTTATCTCATACTCTGCATACTGTAATTTAACCCTTCTTACAGTTCATCTCATTTTTTCGGTTAGAACAACCAACCTTACACAGTCGCTGCATCTCTCCTTTTATACACACCAGCCTCATCAGTTACACCTCGAATCTCCTTGGGCAAATACAAAAACGTCTCAAAAAATGAATCGCCAATCGATCAAGAACCATGATTCGATTTTCTAACTGAAACGTAACTGAGCTTATTAATCATGAAAATAAACAATGACCCTTCGATCATATTCCTGATTAACCTGCACCATTGGATTACCAATGATGGATCTCGCACCTACTCCATATGCCCACTGGTTGTGACCACGGGCCTAATCAAAATTCCTTTTGCATTTCACATTTCGGAAATCCTGTGTCGAAGGGTCTCGACACTCCAAGTTGCGATCGCTGAAAAAGAGCTTAGCTCCGCTAGCTCCACCCTCTCATATGATCACCGACGGTGACCACAACCTACACAAAAAGGCATTTTCACATTTCACATTTCGGTAATCCAAAGTTGAAGAGTATTGACTCTTCATGTTGCGATCTCTGAAAAGGAGCTTAGCTCTGCTAGCTCCTCCCTCTCACATGACCACTAGCAGTGACCACAGCCTATAGAAAAAGGCATTTTCACATTTTTCATTTCAGTAATCCAAAGGTGAAGAGTCTTGACTCCTCCAACTCTCGATATCTGAAACTTCGTAATGGAGTCAGATCAATGGTCCACAATCCATGGTGATCGGACGACTCTCCTCCACCCCGGTACTTGAGCCTTCGGGACTTTGAAGCTGAAACTCCCGAAAAAAGAACTCATGAAGTGACGTCATTCTTGTGTCACTCAATGAAGTGTTAAGAGCTAAGTGGCTGCCACGTGTCACTCATAATTATGATTTCCAGTGGCCTGAAAAGATGAAACAATTTGACACTTGTCCTTATATGCTCGTGCCACATGTCCTTACTGTCGTAAGTTGCCACCTGTCCTCGCTAACATGGTATGTCATGATATAACTCCTAGATTTGATGGCCCGGATTTGTCTTCAATCCAACAGCTGAGATTATATCGTGATTTCGCATATCACGAGTTCGAGAGGTTAGGAGCCTCCTTCCTTTGACCTTTCAATCAGTGAAATGTTGACCTCTTCCCACGTGTACTCTGCATCCAATGGTTCACATCATTTTTCTACTTTGGAGTGTTAACTAACTCCTGGGCTTCTCCTCCTTGCAACTCCACTGGATCCGACGGATGACGGGTATTCTTGAAGCAAATATTCAATCACGATCCTTTTGGAATGATCAACGGATGTGATCTTTTTGGATGATCTGACGGTCTAGATCTATTCTACGATGTAGATCTTTGTAGCTTATCCTATTCTTCCATTTAACAATATCCGACGGCTAATGGGAATCATGTTTTAATCCAACGAATGACGGGATTTCTGCTAATCAACATTTCAACCTATTAGCCCCACTTTATCTATCCTTCCACTTTGGAGGACAAGTTGGTGGAAGACAACTTATCCACCACACAACAATTGACTCTGTAGTTGGACTCCCACATATCCACATTAAACTTCACTCTGGAAACATTGGCGCAACACCACACCCTAATCAACCAGCTTCAAGACGAGGTCGACTATCCCAGGCGACAAGGGGAAAGAATGGAAGGAATGCATGAAGCCAGAACACACAATTCTACAAAGCAAAGCCAGAATGAGGAGACTGGGAATAGGGTAGACCCAGTACTGCCTGACTTGAATGTACCCTTAGAACCACTACCAGAAGAAGAACGAGGTCCCGAGGAAGATCGTCTGTAAGCAGAGTAGTAAGGATTTCCCAATTTTGTAAAAATGGTGAAATTTAATCTTATTGGGAGATAGTTAGGTTTAGATAAGTCTAATAAAATAAATTACATTAGTAGAGTCTGTGGAAAACTCCTTATAGTAAGCTTTTGATGAAAATATTTAGCTAGTCTCCTATGCCAACACCCTCTTTTGTACTTTGCAACCTTAGTCACACCCTTGATATATAAAAAAAAATCAGTTTTTTAAAATAAAAAAAAATAAAAGTGTATGCACCAAAGGCACCCAAGCATCCTTAAAGTAAATAAATTATGTTCCACATATAGTCTACATACAAGATCCATGGCATATATGCATGGATCTCTTAGATTAGCCATTGTGTATACACCATCAATGTTTCCAAAGAAGTTTTTATCTTCAACCCACCAACTTGTTAATATTTTCTTAATGTCACAGTCTTTATGGAACTACTCTAAAAATCCAATTATCATGAATTTTTTAGGTTTGTGTAATTCGTAGTATTTTTCAAGCTCAAATTTTTTATAAGAAGCCACACACCTACCTTCATCGTTTATTACAATTCTAGTGTCAAAATTGGTGTGATTGATTATCCATTCAATGTCTTATGAGCATGAAATTATAGGGGTTATTGCTACAAAGGTATGAAGATGTGATTGATATGTCCCTATTTTGTAAATATACAAAAATGACTATCTCCCATAGAAATTCCACCAAGAAACTCACCTAATATCCTCCTGCCAAGCCTAGCATAGATCAATAAATTCCCATGTGGGTAGGGAATGGGGACAATGATGATGAAGATGTTCAACAATTGCTTATAATTGATATAGTCCTTTATTTTAAAGAGAAGATTGAATATGATCTCATTTGTGATGTCATAACAAATCCTTTTTCACCCTACAATTAGGTCATGGATATGTTACAGAAGGAAGTTCATATCAGAAGTCAATTCTATACCTTCTTATCTATACATTGTATCTGAAACACATAATATGCCAATAGAAATTAGTCCAGGAAGAACAGACAATATCAATATTAGGATAGAAGACTCACATAAAAGTCAACTAATTGATATGTTACGAAATCATATCGACACATTTCATGGGAATATACTAATATGAAGAGAATCCATCCCAATATTTGCACTCGCCATATTTATATCCGAGATAATTTATGACCTATTCGACAACCCAAATATCAAATGAACCCTATCAATTTCATATATCCAATTTTTGATACCCAATGGGATTCACCTCTTATAATTGTTCCTAAGAAAAATGGGAAACAACAAATTTGCATTGATTATAAGGAATTAAACAAAGTTACTTCAAAAGATCATTTTCCTCTACCTTTTATTGATCAAGTCCTTCATACACTATCAAGAAAGAAGTACTTATCTTTCCTCGATGGATTTAATGGATATAATCATATTCAACTTTCCCTAGAGGACCAATATAAGACTACCTTTACCTTCCCTTGGGAAACCTTTTCTTACCAAGTATTTCCCTTTGGTCTTTGTAATGCACCTGCTACATTTTAGAAGGTTGTTCTTGGTATCTTTTCATATTTATTTCATGATTGTGTAGAAGTATATATGGATGATTTTACAGTATATGATAACACGTTTAATGGATCTTTGGTTAATCTGGAGAAAGTGCTCAATCGATGTAAATAAACAAATATGTCTCTTATTCATGAGAAATTCCACATGTTACTAACTGAAGGAATAGTTATTGGTCACCATATATCTCTTGATGGTATCAAGGTGGTTCCAACAAAAAATGAGGTAATATACAATCTTCCTATCCCAAAAACGCAAAAATATGTTCTATATTTTATGGCATGTTGGTTACTATTGTCGCTTTATTGAAAAGTTTACCAAAATTGCATCCCTTTTGTTTTCATTACTTTCTAAAGATGCATAATTTTCTTGGAGTAACTAGTGCCAATTTTATTTTGAGGCCTTGAAAGAAAAGTTGTTTGTAACACCAGTGTTGAGAGGACCAAATTGGTCCTCGCCATTTTATATTTCCATAGATTCTTCAAACACAACCATTGGGGCAGTCCTTGGATAGAATAAGAACAAAATCCCTATGCAATTTGCTTCATCACCAAAAAGCATGCCCCTAGAAAATTGATTATACAATGACTGAAAAGGAATTTCTTGTAGTGGTGTATGCTATTAATAAGTTATGGCACTATATTATTGGATATCACATGTTGTTACATACTGATCATTCTTCCATTCATTATTTAATGAATAAACCACTTACTAATGGTAGAGTAACTATATGGTTATTACTATTGTAGGAGTTTGGCATCACCCTCATTGATAATATTGGAAGGGGGGACATTATTTCCAACTTCCTTTCTAGACTCACCAATGATGGGGATGCCATTCCTCTCGAGATGATTTTCCTCATGAACATTTATTTGCATTATCTACCAACACCATGCTTTGTAAATATTTATAATTATTTGGTTGTAGGAAAACTTCTAGCACATCTCTCATCTAAGGAAAGACAAAAGACTATCAAACAAAGTGCCATGCACTCTTGGGTTCAAGGTTACCTCTTTCACACATGTCTAGATATCATAATCCATTGTTGTGTTTGATAAAATGAAATTTATGACATCCTAAAATATTGGCATGATGAACCTTATGGTGGGCACTTTGCTAATAAGAGCTTTGGGCATAAAGTGCTACATCTAGGCTACTATTGGCCTAGCATTTTATGAGATGCCAAGAAGTACGTGAGAAGCCTTGACAATTKCCAAAGAATGGGACAATTTTTTTAGTCTAATGAGATTCCACTATTATTAGACTCAACTCATGGTGGAGCCTTTTGAGAAATGGGCTCTAGACTTTGTGGGGCCCATTAACCGTCCATCTAGACATAAAACCCATATCTTGGTTTTCACTGACTATGTCACCAAATGGGTTGAARTCAAAGCACTTCCAAGSAATACTAAACAAGAAATAACGAATTTTCTCTATGAGGAGATATTTATCTGCTTTTATGTTTCACTATAAATTGTTACAGATTAGGGGACCCAGTTTACTTMTAAACTCATCCARGCCATCACTAAACAATACCAAATTTGACACAAGACATCTACACCATACCATCCACAAGCCAATGTGAAATTGAAAGTCACCAACATAGTTCTAGAATCCATACTGACCAATATTGTGAAGATTCATTGCAAGGATTTGGCCAACATGCTTCTAGAAGCTCTATGGGATTACCACATCACTTGGAAAAACACCATGATCTTCAACCCTTATGAACTTGTGTATGGTAAGAATGTCATGCTTCCCATTTAGTTTGAAGTAAAGACACTAAGAAATGCATGGCAGGTGGGATTAGACCTCTCGTAAGCCGAAAAACATTGCTTGGACCAAATCAATGAACTTGATGAAATTCATCAAACTACCTTGCACCAAACCTCTACTGTTCAATAGAAAAAGGAAACGTGGCATGACAAATTCATTAAGAAGAAGTAGTTCCAGGATGGATATTGGGCCCTTTTGTATGATTCTAGGTTCAAATACTTTATAGGTGAACTTTGTACTCATTGGTTGTGGCCATACAAGATTGACACTATTTATGACAATGGTTTTGTAAAGTTGCATACCATTGTTGAAGCCCAGATACCTCGCATGGTCAATGGCCATCGATTGAGGATATATCAGAAACCATTGTCCAAATATGCTTTCATTAGAGATCTTGGTATTTTTTTGATTTAGATATTGTTGGTACAATGACATGCCACTTGTACTTTCCACAAATTGATTTTCTTAGTATTTGTACTTGAAAAAAATAAAAATAATTCCAACCATGAAAACTTCTTTTGGGGCACAATTGGACAATTATTGTATGAAAACTAGCTTGCGAGCAACCAATATTTGCAACAATAAAAAGAAACAAAAACAAATTGATTTAATCACTAGTTTCCTCCATGCTACATGTTAGCACTAGAAGTCACCTTCGGATTGCATAGAAGGTAATCCCAATATCCATCAGTTTATGTGAGTGTAATTGAGTTTTAAGAGGTCAAATGGAGAAGACTCAATGATAATAACATTCTAACTCAGAAATCTAGACTAGCATGCACAAACAATTGAGGTCTTGGATTAACTTCAGTCAGTAAGTTGGAGTAAAGGTGAGTAGAAGGAAGACTTTGGTGAGAAAGGTGTAGAGCTATGCTATGGACATCAGGTCTTCAAGCAGCCTAAGGAGGAAAAACTCAAACACGAGATCCTATTGGATTCATATTTCAAGGAAAATTAAAGAAATCATAACAACACTATAATAAAAAAATTCATCATAATACAGTTACAACAATCCATGTGAATCAGTCATTCATGAACTCTCTCAATATCACAGGCAAATAATATGAAGTAAGAAAGATTTCTTAGATTAATCAAGAAATCTCAAATCAAGTACATAACCAGAGAACTAGTGTTCTTCATAAAAATATTACAATAGCAGGGAGCCTTACTCAACCATTCGACCTTAACAAAATATCAGAACTAACTACTTATACTCAGAACTACTGCAACCACCAGGAGTGTGATCGGACCATTGCATTCAAAGTTTTCAGTCAACGCCTGATTTGTCAGATTGTGCAGGCCTTCTTACATCAGACGTGAGCCCGGCTCAGTGTGGGCTTTGCGAGAATATTCGTCCACCAGGGAGCATTGGACTGACAATCGGCCCCCACGAACCTTCTCTCCACGCATTCCATTTATGGGGTGAGACGAGGTCTCAACCACCACCCCCATTTTCAATAACTACCTTCATCGGGATCAGGACGAGGCCTGACACCCATGAATGTTCCATATGGTGCCCATGACTTCTTCAAGTCAATCTCGATGCCTTGAGGCCAAGCATATCTTCTTCTATGACCAAATACATGTTCTTTCGGCCTTTAGCGCAACTCCTCTCCATCGTTCCATCTTCATTGTGACCTAGGGCCATGACCCTACACAATTGCGTGATTGCAGGCGCTACCAAGGGTGGTCTGAAAGAAAACCTCTTTTGTCCCCGCAATTCACCATGAACCGCGACACGTCCCTTTCCAAAAACCACGGTTCTGATTGCGACCCATCCTTAAAATTTTAAAACATGCGCACCTTCTGACCCTGCAATGGAGCGTGACCGTTGATCTTGTGATCTGAGATGAGGCTTCTTGATCAACAACCCATCTCTAGCGCTTTAGATCGACGGATCGAATCTTCCCTCTTCGAATCAACGACTAAGATCTGCTTCACGAATCGAACTTCAAGAATTTAAATTCTCAAACCACATTTCCCTCTAAGCAAAACTTCCGGAGCTAAGGATCTGATGATGCATGGCATTCTGGATTTGGACAGTCGAGATCCACTTCGGGTCTCAGGGACTTTAGGACTTCTAAGCACTTCTCATTTCAAATCTCCCGAAGCTCATTTCACCGAAGGCTTGGATCAACTGCCACCTGTCCCTTTTAAAACCAACGACTCTTATTCACTTCGGGGACTTTTGTTTTAGTGCTA
Organism: Picea engelmannii; assembly: GCA_009831015.1. Classification (NCBI taxonomy): domain Eukaryota; kingdom Viridiplantae; phylum Streptophyta; class Pinopsida; order Pinales; family Pinaceae; genus Picea; species Picea engelmannii. Next base: position 177,491 of record ML808829.1, read on the forward strand.
TACTTTGTGCAAGTTTGCACTCCCGAACGTACGTGAGCCGTTGATCCGAATTGTTCCTAGAATATTCATCACCGAAATATTAAAACTGTCTTTTGCTTATGATTCAATTTTGAAACAGACTATTTAAGAAATATTCACTTTTGGTTCATGGTTGTGACCTGCACGATCAAGGATCTGGATGACTGGTTGCAAGATGAGAAAAAATGGAGTTCAAGGCACACAAATGAACAAGGGAAAACATAAAATGATTTTATCATCCGAAGGGGGCAAAACTTCAAGACTCGACCTATGAAAAGGATAGAGACAGGGAAAAACTACAGACTTAGGTAGAAACCACAAACCCACAGAACTCTGACAAGTTCATGTGATAACATTTGTCTCCATAGGGGATGGCATGCTCCCTACGAGCTGCCAAGAACAAGTAGTTCCATTGCCTTAGTTGTTGGGTTATGGAGTCGAGCTCAAAACATTTCGCCGAAGGTCGACATGTACACTATTCTACTTATAAAAAAGAAAACAAACGCACATGCTCCAGAAAGAGCTTATTTATGTGCACTCCTAGACTAATGATTTTTTACACAGTGCTAGGTGAAAGAGAACTTCCACCATAGCCATTCAAGTAACTTCCTAACTGAGATCTCTTTTACTCTGTCAGTGATAGATGGCAGATGATGCAACCGTGACAAAAAAATGATAACATCCTTCAGCTTTCCTCCAGATGGCAATGGTGGGATAAGACTTGGAGGCTTCAAATCATGGAGGAAAAGCAACTCCATGTATTCCCCTATAGGCTCATAGAATGAGTGACAAAATCCACTGGGGTGGTGGCAGAAAACATGCTCTGTCCTACAGTTGTTCACACACGGTTGGATGTCTCTGGCAAGCGCAGGTGAGTGAATGACTGATGCAAGTTGACTGATCCCAAGTGATGGTTGCTCACTCACAGGCTCAGGGCAGGATATAAACTGCTCATTTGGCTCTCCCTCTTCTTCTTCATGGCTCTCCTAAGGGCCAGAGTCATAATCTTCATAAACAAGACCCATGGGAAAGCTCTTCTCTAGGTCTTCTGCAGGCCCAGGATGACTGATTTCCACACAATGTTTTCCTTCATTGTATAAAGGAAAAGGTTCAGTTGCATTCTCTTGGAAATCCTTCATATTCAGCTTAGAATCTGATTCATAGCTCTCATACACAGGTTGGATTCTCCCTGAGTCATCCAAATATGAGCAAGGGATCTGCTACTCTTCATCTGAATACACAACTATATCTTTGTTTAAATCTAAGACAATAGGTGCATCAAGGGTAGAATATGTTGCCTCTATGGCTATGGAATCCTCAACCTCACCATCATGAGAAGGGATTTCAAGAACATCTGCTCCTAGGACTGGAAAATCCTCTGCACTTTCTTCAAAAGACCAATGAACATGATTTGCCTTCAATTTATCTAACCTTGCAGAAAGTGATCTCACTAGCCACACCAACTCATCCAGGGCATCTTCTTCCTCCTCGTAGCCTTCATCCACACATCTTCCATCCTCATAGATTTCATCCTCACAGCTTTCATTCGAAACAGTGATACCTTAAACACAATCTTTATATTCTTCACAACAATTATGACAAATTAACTTAGAAGAATAAAACTTTTGACAGTGCCTATTGAAAGCTACATGAAATTCTCCCAAGGAGGAGATTCTATCATGGGGTAAGGAGTGATACCATTCACGAGCATCTCCTTCTAATGAGAGCATGAACATCTTTAATAATACATCCTCATGATGTACCTCCCATTGATGCATGAGTTCATGAAACTCACAGAAATGATCTATAGGGTTGTCCTCTTTACGCTCTTTAAATATGCACAAAAAATCATCCCATTCATCCATAGTAGGAACAACATTAGGAAAACTAGGAACAACAGAAAAATTGAAGGGAAAAAACCTTCGAGCTAAGATTTTTTCCATTTCAAAACAATGGAGTCGCCACTGGATCCTTTAATCATGGAGTCGCCACGTGAATGATATGTAGTCTGAATGTGTCTGGTCTTTTTTCACCATCAAAGACCAAATATGATCGTTGTCAATCTCCCAGGGAACTTTTAAGCTGAGAAAGCAACTGCTAAAAGCCTTCTCGAGAAAAATTCTTCGGGTCGGCCTCGGGTGAGCTAGAGGCAGCCACAACTGAAATAGTGGAGTCTCCAGGTGCAAGCGCAATATTAATGGTTCTGATATCTGATGCACCTTCAAAATCAAAAGCTCGTTGTCGTTCTATCCCAGGGAAATGTCTTCAATTTGTTCCCCGACAACGGCGCCATAAATGTTAGCACTAGAAGTCACCTTCAAATTGCATAGAAGGTAAGCCCAGTACCCATCAGTTATGTGAGTTTAATTGAGTTTTAAGAGGTCAAATGGAGAAGACTCAATGATAATAACGTTCTAACTTAGAAATCTAGACTAGCATGCACAAGCAATTGAGGTCTTGGATTAACTTCAGTCAGTAAGTTGGAGTAAAGGTGAGTAGAAGCAAGACTTTGGTGAGAAAGGTGTAGAGGTAGAAACCACAAACCCACAGGACTCTGACAAGTTCATGTGATAACACTACAGATCCCACTACTTGCTACAGATCCAACTCCTTTCTATGGATCCTCAAAATCTATTATGTTCCATCATTTGCTACAAATCCTTGAATCCCTGCTTTGTTTCATTTTTTACTACAGATTTTCTAAGCTTTGCTCCGTTCTGCGATTTTCTACAAATCCTCGAGCCTTGCTCTATTCCACAATTTTCTATGAATCCTAGAGATTTATTTTTCCATATGCTACAAATCCTCAAGTCGTGTTCTGCTCTATTGTTTTCTATGCATCCTCGCACTCTAATTTGGTTTTGTCACTAGTTATTGATCCATGGGTTTCGTTGTTGTTACATGCATGTGCTTTTGATCTACATCCTTATGTTGTTGATGTTATCACTATTTTCATCAAATGATCCCACCATCATTAAAAAATATTATGGGTAAGTACAAAGGTACAATCTCTCCTTTGTATTTACAACAATCATTAATTTCCTTGTTAATGCATGGAGGGTACCTTTCCCATGTTCGATTTCCATGTTAGCCTGCTAAGGTCAACATGTCCCTTCAATCGGTGGGGGGGGGATTTGGTCTAGTCACCACTTGGTGCATGTGATTCACTCACCACCATTTACCTGCACTTCATTGTTGACATGACCTATTATCACTCCCCACCTTTTTTTGCAATCATCACATTAATTACCATTATTAAACTTGTTAATCATTGTCTTGTCATATGATTTCTCCTTTTTTAGTCAATTGTTGGTGTCTCCGCTGATGTTATGTCGGTCACCACCCTCTATATATCCAAATTTGGTAAACATTGGCTCAACATTTGTTGTCACTCCCCTGCAACCCCATTTTTCATTACTCCTCTAAATTGCATTTGTTGTTACTTTGCTTTGCGACTACTCCATGTATCCATTATCACTATTGAGAGCACAATGGGTGGGTCTGCTATATGTTATGAGCATGTAAATTTAGAATAGTTATAAATCAACCCGAGGGTGCTCCAAATTTTTAGGAATGTACGTTGGCTAAATGATTTTGAGCATTCACAAGAACTTGATACAGTCGTTGCACTTGACTTTGCTCAAAATTTTCAGTTTTCTATTTCTATGGTTCAATGTCTACACATACATGTAATAGAAGAAAGCATTTATAGGGTGATGGGTCTGCCTCGAATAAGGGATCATTGGTTCGAACGATGTGTCACATTCAATTAGGGTCATATTGACTTCCTTGTTGGTGATGAAGTTGTAGAAGATCGAGGAAAATGGGTTAAGTGGCGGTCATTAAGATGACCATGGTTCGAGGTAGCTTATTTTGTATAGAAGTATATTACCAGTGATGGGAATCACAACCTCCTCTTTGATTATTATTTGAATTTGCTAACTCGTTTACAATATTAAAGACTCATCAATATGCCTTACTTCATGTTGAGTTCACTACAACTCATGGCTAAAAACGTAAGATCAAGTATAATTACCCTACCACTAGTTTAACACATCATGGTCTGATCAAACTATTAGTAGTTAATGCTCTCTCCTATTCAAATCAAACGTGGGAGGCATTTCAACAAAGGCCTCCTCAAATTCAATAGGTGGTAGAGGAAGAGCATACAACAAAGGAATTCCAAGTAGAAGAAGTGCATGCATCAGA
>ML808829.1:191814-221358 GCA_009831015.1 Picea engelmannii
GCGAAAATATCTCAACCATCCATGAGATTCTCAACCTCTCCTTGAAATTAGGAAACTAAATGTGAGGTGGATTCTCACACTAAATTAATTTCATTTTCATGAATATTAATAATAATTCATGTACACATAGTATTTTGACCTTCATATAACATATTTCTCCTCCACATTGACTAGGGATTGTGACATATGTTATTTCATGGTGCCGAAGTGTATGTGACACTTAGCAAGGTGCATATGGCACTCTTACGCCACTTGTGACACTTAGGGCGAGGTACCTAGGTGTGAAAATTTTATGTGTAACGCCATCTAGAAACTATAAATATTGAACCTACACATTGAGTTTCGTGTGTTTCCCTCTGTGAACACCCATGAAATCATTCGCAATGTGTTTGGTTGTGTCCACTACACCTGTCCCTAGCATTATTTTCCTTTTGGACATTTTGGGCAAATTCATATTTCCACCTGATCCAACATAGAATCTAGTTCATCACACTGTGTTATGCTTTTGCTATCACTCTTTCACTATTTCAATCTTATGCAATCATAACAACACCATATGTAATGGTAGTGTGCCATCACAAGATCATTGGTTACCAAAGACTAGTATGAGAGAGCACCCCACACAGTAACCAACCCAAAATACAACTCACAACTGCTTCGATGGTTGGCAAAGGCAATCCAATTCACACATCAAGCATCATGAACATGAACTCATGGACCAAGAACCAAATAACAGTTACCACGAGTAACCAATCTATGAAACTAGAGACCAAATACACCAAAGAATAGAGAACGTAGATTAAAATTTCGACACCAAATACATTAAAGAGAAAAGATATACCATATTCATGGAATCCTGATAACCACCATTCAAATTTGAAACCACTATATTTGTCGATGGTAAGAGAATTGAAACCAATTGTTTTTTAGCCTAGCATAGCTCCTAAGCCAAATTGATTGTGTTTCCTCCTCAATTACCAACCATAAAAAAATAAATCCATAATATACATTTAAGACCAAAAAATCATGTAATCACCCAAGCATAAGTCATCGAAATTGACATTCATTCTCGGATTGTGCCATTGTACACTTCATTAAGGATCGCACCTATGAGATAAGGGCAAGAATCGATGGATGGATACCTAGATATAACAAGGCTACTAAGTAGCATAGTCCTTGCCAAATTGAGTTGTATACTTTATAAACAAATGCATGAATAGGGTTGTAGGAATATTAGAAGTCATTGTTTACTTGAATAGTATATTGTTCAAGAACGTAGCTAATATAGTGTCATGGGAATGAAGTCATATTGTAACACCCTGTTTCCCCCAATCTGTAAATATAACTATATTGGCCAAGGAACTATGGAAAACCTAAAAGTGTGAATGTTTGTTTTGATGGACCTTTGTATAAAAGGTCGATGCATGTAAATTATGTTATTTTAATAGAAAATGGTTATGTGTTGCATGACTGCTGAAAGAGGAGATGTGCTAAGAGAAAACCAAAAATGCTCTGAAAGGTGGTGGAGTGGACCCGGAATGGTTGCATTAACCTCCACCGAACCAATACCATACTATAATTAATTGCTCAGATCAAAACAACCCTCTGACCCAGGAATGAATTACAGTCAGACTGGTAGGTGGGAATACCTCCTCAAGAGTTAATGAGGGGATGGGGCAGACTGCCCATCTGTAAGGCTTATGGACTTGACCACGGATTGGGAATTCGAGCCACACGTAGTCTTGTTGAGGAAGGCAAGAAATGAAGCGTGGTGTGGGCAGAGAGGACCTGCGAAGAGTGTAGAATCAAGAGTCGAAGCTCTCGAGTCTGAGGAAGGATTGAAAGTGAAAAGTGAGTTCTGATCACAGAGAATAGAGACTGAGCCAGGAGAAGGAGAGTAAACTTCGTCCTTATCTATTCATGTATTGGGAGAAGAAGAGTAACCTTTGTCCCTAACTTCCGTTGAGCTAGAAGTAAGAGATGGAATCTCAAAGCATCGTGGCCTAAGCTCGAGGGTGGCGAGTGATAAATCCATTGGGAGTGACTGAGCCTATGGTTGGGTGGAAACAAGCACCCCTCTCAGTAGTTGCATCACACCTTATGGTTCCGATAAGTGTTTTTATGCCTTGTGCTTTGAATTGGAAATAATGTATGCATGTTTGTATTTATGTGCCTATAAATGGTTTCTGTATTGAATGATTAAGTTAAGAGTGTGCGTTCATTCCTTGAGAACTTTTTTATCTGCGTGATTTCCTTATGCTCTAGTTTAATTCCTCAAAAGCACTTTCCCCGGGGAATTTCATCACCATCCTAGAGTCGAGTGAGTACTTCCCCGATTGCAGAGGTTGAACCCCACAATCACTGTGAGGATGGAGTCTATTAAGATCAGGAGGGGTAGTACATGTATGCACTGAGTCTCTGCAAGGTGGGCAGAGACCGAGACCATCTTAAGTTCTAGAGTTGAGTAAAGAATGTAAGGGGTGCGCGGAAGAATTCTTCCAAGCATTACATTCAAGAGAAAGAGTGCAAAATTCTTAAGCCTTTCAGAGCCAACAAAGCTTAGAAGGAATAGAGAGATTCAAGTATTGAAAGGGAATATCCTTTCGTTTGGAAGATGAATGGACAAGATCTGTTCGGGAGGATCCAAGGTCTGTTGTGACCGTTAGATTTGAAGAAGGGGCACAGGCGTTAATGCCTCGACTCCTTCAATCTTCGCAAATCCGACGAATGTTGGTAATCATCATGAAGGGGACAGATCCTATGAATCCCGAAGTAGCGATATGATCTAGACCGTAGATCCAAGGATCTATCAGGACCCTCCTTGAACATTGAATTGGCGAGATCGAAGTTTGCACATCGGGAGAATTGCATGTTGGTGCGATTAAACTTTTGAAACTAGAAGTTGCGATGTAATATGGACTGTTGGATCGAGGAAGGTCATGGACCATCCATCTGACGCAAGAATATTAACGCAAGGAGTGCGTGAGAATTCGAAATCCCCTAAGGATCAAACTCAAAAGGGATAACACTTTTCAGAAGTGTCGACGAGACCCAATATAGCCAGACTCATAGGAGGAATGAAGGGTGAGGCCTTTGAACATTTACCAAACTCTTCCAAGTCGGAAGAAGTCAAAATCTCAGAAAGAGGAGTGAAAACAGCCTTCAGATTAGTTGCGGGGAGAAGACTGGACCGTTAGATCAGTGTCCAGGTAAGTAGAGGAGAAGCGCTGGGAGGGAACAGATCCTAACCGTCGGATTTGAGCACAAAGGGATGTTAGTCATCTGATCTAAGGTAAAGTGCATGAGTGTTAATGTTTGTGTGCACGGGAGGGTTGACTGGCCAAGGTCCCTATGTCCTGAAGTGAATATGAACCATCAGATCCAGAGAATAGGTCAATATGTGGATTCTGGGAAAAGAACTGAAGTAAACGTTGATCATCCGATTGAAGCAGACACACAGCAGAAATCCGCATACTTCGAAGGGAGTGAAAGTTGAGACTTGAGAATTTCACAGTTCAAATATGTGAAGGGATCGCAGCCATTGATCCAAGGGGGGGACACATGTCAGTAGATTATTAACTCTGGATAAAATTCATTGGAAGAAGTTGAGAGTTGAAACTTCCGAAGGGCGAAGATCCGAAGCCAATCGTAATCGTCGATTGGGAAGGGAGATACGTGTCGATGGATCGGGAGGTCTGGGAAGGCGCATGAGCGACAAGAAAGGAGGATAGATAGCAACCGTTGATCATGGATCATCACCAAAATAAAGAGATCAATGTTCGGGAAGAATTGCAGGGCCAGAACATGCTTGAGTCTTAATTCTCCTTGAGCAGGCTGCAATTGAAACCACGATATTACCAAAGGCATATGTGATGCTTTGTAGTAAATTGTGGGGCAAAAAGAGGGTTGGTTTAAAACCACCCTTGGACATGCCCGCAATCACATATTTTCCAAGAGGTCATAGCCCAGGGTCATATGGGGGAGGGGGGTTAACAGAAAAGGAGCTAGCACCTGAAATTCTACATTTCAGAAGCGTGCAGATAGAGGTCACGGGTACCCTTAGCCCTGCATCAGGTAGTCAAAAGGCTATGTGTTTAATTACAGAACAAGACCATCAAGGTCTTAGAGAGTCATTTGGCTCCAGAATCAAAGATCCTTGACCAGAAGGCCAATCTGGTTCCCCGACTATCCAAATTAGAATCCGTAGAGAGAGAGGATTTGTTCATATAAGGAGGATGAATTTAATTTATTTATTTTAGCCCCATCATGGGTGTGTTACAAATTGGTATTAGAGCATGGTTACAACACGTGGCCTGCTTGGGCTCATGTACGAGTCGCTTAAAATCTCTATTTGGAGTACCTGTAAAAGAGTGACACTCTACCTTACCTTTTTCTTAAAGTCTAGTTAAGAATGTTATTAAATAAAAGAATGAAACTTTCTACTGTGTGTGTGCATTTAAGAAATTGAACTGTGTATTGTTCATGAACTAATAGATGGTTAGCTAATAATAAGTGTTTTTGTCAACACTCAAGCAGTCAGTAAATCATGGGAAAAACTTCAAGAATAAAGGATGGTGATGTGTCATGAAGTGGGGGATGGATCCCACAATAGAGATGAAGAATCTGATGAAAGGAGGGCAATGGAAACCCCTCTAGATCTAGATGAAACTGTAAGGAGCCTCAGGGCCGAATTACAAAGTTGTAAGGCTGACAACGAGAGATTGATAGAGGAGCAAGAGAAAAAAAATAGAAATTAATGCAGTCTTGCTACAGATCTTGTCCAACATATGGAGGCAACTACAACATGAACCCACAACTAGTCATGTGGACCGACGACATAAGAAGAGAAGTCAAATTCCACCTGAGATTCGAAAATATGACTCCATAAGTGACCACACTGGGAGAAGTGCCTCGAAGAAGGCCCAACCTGGAGGCAGGGGACATTCATCAGTAGAGTCCTCTGGAAAGGAAGCTGGCAAATTCGAAGGATCTTCTAGTAGCAGAGCAAGCTCACATTCTCAAAGGAAAGGAAAGAAGCGGAAGCATTTCAAAAATCATGATCCTGAAGAATTCAAGAAAGTCAAACCATGATCTTTCGATGGAGAGATTAGGAAGGGAGAAGAGACTAAATTTTGGATACTTGGTTTAAAGAAATACTTCAGAGTCCATGACTACTCTGAAAACTTAAAGGCTCGAATAGCCATCTTTAAACTGAATGGAAAGGTTTCTATTTGGTGGGAAGACCTTAGGAATGTGAAAGGAGTCCATGAGAAGGACTTGTCATGGAAACAACCTGAGAAATACTTCAGGAAGTAGTATTAGTCCGAGAAATACATGGATGGGAAGATTAAGGAATTCTATGAACTCAGGTTGGGGCAGCTCACCATAGATGAATTTGTTAATAAATTCTTGGAACTACTGAGGTATGTACCCTACATAAAAGATGAAAAAGTAAAAATGCAGCGGTTCATTAGTGGGTTACCTCAGACCTACTGAGACATGATTGAGTTCAACGAACCAATGACCTTAGAAGAAACTATCTGGAAGGTGAGGTATTGTTATGAACAGTTTGGGAGTAAGACAAGACCTCACGAGGACTGGAAGAAGAGGAGTAGTTCGGAATTCTAGAAGAAGGGGTTTAAATCCTCAAGATTTAAGAACTATGGAAAAAATTCTAGAAGGATCCTTCCTACTAGAAGAGTATATCGGCAAAATTTCCCCTCTCAAAGTGGAAATAAACCTTTTAAGACAGTCCCAGAAAAGACCGATAACCTAAATAAAGAAACCTTAAAATGTTGTGGTTGTGGAGAAGATCATCGATTGAGGGACTGCCCACACAGACAACGGAATAGTAAGAGAATCTACAATATCCAATAATTTACCATCGTCAATGATGTGGCTAGGAGCATGCCATGAATCTATGTAGCCCTGGAAAATAATCAATCCGACCACCAAGCTTCAGTAGTGGAGATGGAAGTTATGATTGCCAACCATCTAGTTTTTATTTTAATTGAGACAGGTTCTAATTTGAGTTATGTGCCCCCTCAAACTATTGTTAAGTGTAAACTGCAACTAATTAGACGTGTTAAACCATGGTTGGTGCGATTACCAAAAGAAAGGTGGCATAGGTCATACAAGCCTGTCAATTCACCATGGGTGGATTGCCCACCCGAGCGACCCTTAACATACTTCCCCTGGGATCTTATGACTTGTTGATTGGTATGGATTAGTTGGTTGCTTATAAAACTAAATTGGATTGTTATCATAAAACTTTAGAATATGTAAATGAAGGGAGAAAAATGACACTCCAAGGGATTCAGAAGCCTGTCTCAGTGAGACAAATATCAACCCTTCAAATGAAAAAGTATTACAGAAAGGGGTGTTCCTTATATGTCATACATGTACTGGAATCTGTTGAGAATGAAAAACCAAACCTAAAGGACCACCCCATACTAAGAGAATACAAGGACGTGTTCCCAAAAGAGGTACCAAGTCTACCTCCAAGAAGGGATATTGACTTCTCGATAGAACTTACACCAAGAATGGTATTAGCATCTAGAATGCCATATAGAATGAGCACGCCAGAGTTGGTTGAGCTCAAGATACAACTAAAGGAGATGATGGACAAAGGCTACATCTGACCTAGTGTATCTCCATGGGGAGCGCCAGTCTTGTTTGTCAAAAAGAAAGATGGCACACTCCGACGGTGCATAGATTACAGACAACTCAATAAGACAACCATAAAGAACAAGTACCCCTTACCAAGAATTGATGACCTATTCGACCAATTGGGAGGTGCTTCCATCTTCTAGAAGGTCGACTTAAGGTCTGGCTACCATCAAGTCTGGATTAAGGATAAAGATACCCACAAAACAACCTTCAAGACGAGGTATGGTCACTATGAATTCGTGGTGGTGTCGTTTGGGTTAACCAATGCCCCTGCCACTTTTATGTGCTTGATGAATAATGTACTCAACAAATTTCTGGACAAATTTGTATTGGTTTTCATTGATGATATCCTAATCTACTCCAAGAACAGGGAGGAGCATGAAGAACATCTAAGACTCATACTTCAAGTACTAAGAGAGAATTAGCTCTATGCTAAGTTTAACAAGTGTGACTTCTTTCAGAAGCAAGTCCATTACCTAGGCCATATCATTTCTAAGGAAGGGGTGGCAGTGGAGCCCGATAAGATCAGATCTATTATAGAATGGCCTACCCCAAAGGATGTATCAGATGTCATATCCTTCATGGGCTTAGCAGGATACTATAGAAGGTTCATAAAAGGGTTTTCCAAGATTGGTTGTCCAATCACTTCCCTTCAGAAAAAGGGGATCAAATTCATTTGGACATCAAAATGCGAAGAAACATTTTAGGAACTGAAATACCTCCTGACCCATGCACCCGTGCTGAAGATTTCAGACACGGATAATGATTTCCTCGTGTGTATAGATGCTTGCAAGGAAGGATTCAGAGGAGTTCTTATGCAAGAGGGACGTGTAATTTTCTATGCATCCTAGAAATTAAATAAGCATGAGATCAATTATGTGACCCATGACCTAGATCTAGCCTCCATAGTACATGCTTTAAAAATGTGGAGGCACTACCTCCTGGGAAGGATATTTGTGCTTATGACAGACCATTGTGGGTTGAGGCACCTATTTGATCAACCCAAACTCAACGACAGGCAAGCTAGATAGATGGCTCTCCTAAGTGAATTCGATTTCGAAATCAAACACATAAAAGGAAAGGAAAAGGGTGGTCGATGCCCTTAGCAGAAGTATAAAAATGATTCATCTAGCAGCAGTAAGCACCTGTGAAACGAATGCCAGAGAATGAGTCAAAAATACATAAGAGACAGATGTAGTCTTCAAGACCATGACTTCATACCTAAGGCAAGAGCCTACAAGGATAAAGTATGAAGGCACCAGATGATGGAGGAAGGGTCGCTGACTTACAAAAACAGATTGTATATTCCAAACTTTGACGACTTGAAGAGGTTCATAATGGCTGAACTACATAAGAGACCATATACTAGTCACCCAGGATATTAGAAGATGATCACAGCCACTAGAAAACAATTTTATTGGCCTGGATTAAAGAAAGACATAGCTAACTATCTAGCTAAGTGCCTAGAATGCCAACAAGTTAAGGATGAACACCGACATCCAATAGGATTGTTACAGCCCCTACCAATCCTGGAATGGAAATGGGAAACCATCTCCATGGATTTCATCACCAAATTACCAAAGTCAACCAAGCAAAATGATGCCATCATGGTCGTGGTGGAAAAACTGAGTAAGTATGCCCATTTTGTCCCTGTCAAGTCAACCTACAAAGCCATAGATATTGCCAACATCTTCACGAAGGAGATATTTAGACTGCATGGCATGCCCAAAGAAATTGTATCTGATCGAGATACCAAATTTACTTCAAACTTTTGGAAATCCCTAATGGTCGTTTTTTGGACTAAATTTTTGTTCAGCACAACCCATCACCCTCAAACTGATGGATAGACAGAAAGAGTGAACCAAATAGTAGAAGACATGCTAAGGATGCATGTAATGCATCAGCCTAAGAAGTGGGAAGACTATCTACCATTGGTAGAGTTTTCCTACAATAATGGTTATCAGGAATCCTTGAAGATGAGCCCTTTTGAAGCCCTCTACAGTAGATAGTGCAAGATTCCAATCAATTGGAATAATCCAGTGGACAGAATTACAATTGGACCTGACATGCTGAAAGAAATGGAACAACAAGTAATTTAGATAAAGAAAAATCTGAATATTGCTCAGGATAGACAGAAAAGTTATAACGACATGAAAAGAACTCCCCGACAGTTCAAGACCGGAGACCATGTCTATCTCAGAGTTAGACCCAGGAAGAGTTCCTTGAGAATGGGAGCTTGTGCCAAATTGGCACCTCGGTATTGTGGGCCCTTTGAAGTCTTAGATAGAGTGGGACTTGTAGCCTATAGGCTAGCACTTCCTCCCACTGTAAAGGCAAATAATGTTTTTCATGTTTCATTATTGAACAAATATGTACATGATTCTAATCATATAATTGACTGGTCTGTGATCCAGGTGGAGCCGGAAGGAGAATTCCTGCCAGAACCCCAATGCATATTAGACAGGAAGGAAACCTCACTTAGGAACTGAACCATTGCATAGGTCAAGGTGCAGTGGAAACACTTTGGCCCAGATGAGGCTACGTGGGAAATGGAGGATGCCATGAGACATGCATATCCGATTTTGTTTACTCCTGCACGTACAATTCATGTTGACAGATAGAACATCGAGGATGATGTTACTTTAAGGGGGAGGGAATTGTAACACCTTGTTTCCCCCAGTCTGTAGATATAACTATATTGGCCAATGAACTATGGAAAACTTAAAAGTGTGAATTTTTTATTTGATGGACCTTTGTATAAAAGGTCGATGAATGTAAATTTTGTTATTTTAATAGAAAATGGTTACGTGTTGCATGATTGCTGAAAGAGGAGATGTGCTAAGAGAAAACCATGAATTCTACAAAAGGTGGTGGAGGGGACCTGGAATAGTTGTGTTAACCTCCACCGAACCAGTACCATGCTGGAATTAATTGCTTATATCATAACAACCCTCTGACCCGGGAATGAATTACAGTCGGACTGGTATGTGGGAAGACCTCCTCAAGAGTTAATGAGGGGATGGGGAAGACTTCCCATCTGTAAGGCTTCCGGACCTGACCACAGACTAGAAATTTGAGCCACATGCAATCTTGCTGAGGAAAGAAAGAAAGGAAGTGTGGTGTGGATCGAGAGGACCTGCAAAGAGTGTAGAATTGAGAGCCTAAGCTCTCGATTCCGAGGAAGGATTGAAAGTGAAAAGTGAGTTCTGATCACAAAGAATAGAGACTGAGCCAGGAGAAGGAGAGTAACCTTCATGCTTATTTATTCTTGTGTTGGGAGAAGGAGAGTAACCTTCATCCCTAACTTTCATTGAGCTAGAAGTAAGAGATTGAATCTCAAAGCATCGTGGCCTAAGCTTGGGGGTGGTCAGTGATAAATCCATTGGGAGTGACTAAGCCTATGGTTGGGTGGAAACGAGCACCCCTCTCAACAGTCGCATCACGCCTTATGGTTCTGATAAGTGTTTTTATGCCTCTTGCTTTGAATTGGAAGTAATGGATGCATGCTTGTATTTATATGCCTATAAATGGTTTCTGTATTGAATGATTAAGGTAAGAGTGTGCGTTCGTTCCTTGAGAACTTTTTCATCTGCTTGATTTCCTTATGCTCTAGTTTAATTCCTCAAAAGCACTTTCCCTAGGGAATTTCATCACCATCCCAGAGTCGAGTGAGTACTTCCCTGATTGTAGAGGTTGAACCCTGCAATCACTGCGAGGACAGAGTCTATTAAGATCAGGAGAGGTAATGCATGTATGCATCGAGTCCCTGGAATGTGGAAAGAGACCAAGACCATCTTAAGTTCTAGAATTGAGTAATGAACGTAAGGGGTGTGCAGAAGAATTCTTCCAAGCATTACGTTCAAGAGAAAGAGCACAAAATTCTTAAGCCTTTCAGAGCCAACAAATCTCAAGAGGAATAGAGAGATTCAAGTATCGAAAGGGAATATCCTTTCATTTGGAAGATGAATGGATGAGATCCATTTGGGAGGATCCAAGGTTTGTTGCGACCGTTAGATTTGAAGAAGGGGCGCAGGCATTAACGCCTCGACTCCTTCAGTCTTCAAAAATCCGACAAATGTTGGTAATCATCATGAAGGGGACGGATCCTTTGAATCCCATAGACTCTATGTGATCTAGATCGTCGATCTAAGGATCTATTGGGATCCTCCTTGACCATTGAATTGGGAAGATCGGAGTTCTCACATCGGGAGAATCGCATGTTGGTGCGATTAAACTTATGAAACCCGAAGTTGTGATGTAATCTGGACCGTTGGATCGAGGAAGGTCATGGAACTTCAATTTGACGCGAGTGGATTAACACAAGGAGTGCGTGGGAATTCGAAATCCCCTAAGGATTAAGCTCAGAAGGGATAACACTTTTCAGAAGTGTCGACGATACCTAAGATAGTCGAACTCGCAAGAGGAATGAAGGCTGAGGCCTTTGAACATTTACCAAACTCTTCCAAGTCGGAAGAAGTCAAAATCTCAGGAGGAGGAGCGAAAAAAATCGTCAGATTGGTTGCGGGGAGAAGCCTAGACTATTAGATCAACATTCAGGGAAGCAGAGGAGAAGCGTTGGGAGGGAACAGATCCTAACCGTCGGATCTAAGCACAAAGGGATGTTAGTCATTCGATCTAAGGTAAACTGCAAGAGTGTTAATGTTTGTGTGCACGAGAGGGTTGACTAGCCAAGATCCCGATGTCCCAAAGTGAATCTGAACCGTCAGATCTAGAGAATAGGTGGCATGAATCTATGGATTTCGGGCAAAGACTCGAAGTAAACGTCGACCGTCCGATTGAAGCAGACACGCGGCAGAAATCCACATACTTCGAAGGGAGTGAAAGTTGAGACTTGAGAATTCCACAGTCTGGAGACGTGAAGGGATCACAGTCGTTGATCCAAGGGAGGGACACACGTCAGCAGATTATTAACTCTAGATAAATGTCATTGGAAGAAGTTGAGAGTTGAAACTCTCGAAGGCCGAAGAGCCGGAGCCAATCGTAATTGTCGATTGGGAAGGGAGCTACGTGTTGATGGATCGGGAGGAAAGGAGGATAGATAGCAGTTGTTGATCACAGATCATCGCCGAAATCAAGAGATCGACGTTCGGGAAGAATTGCGGGGCCAGAACATGCTCGAATCTTAATTCTCCTTGAGCGGGCTGCAATTGAAACCACGATATTGCCAAAGGCATACGTGGCGCTTTGTAGTAAATTGCAAGGTGAAGAGCGGGTTGGTTTAAAACCACCCTTGGATGTGCCCATAATCACATATTTTCCAAGACGTCATATCCCAGGGCCATATGGAGGAGGGGGGTTAATGGAAAAGGAGATAGCACCTGAAATACTACATTTCGGAAGCGCGCAGAACGAGACCATCACGAGGTAGTCAAAAGGTTATGTGTTTAATTATAGAACGAGACCATCAAGGTCTTAGAGAGTCGTTTGGCTCCAGAATCAGAGATCCTTGACCAAAAGGTCGAGCTGGTTCCTCGGCTGTCCAAATTATAATCTGTAGAGAGAGAGGATTTGTTCCTGTAAGGAGGACGAATATATATTTTTTTTTAATTTTAGCCCTGTCGTGGGTGTGTTACACATATTCATGACAAATGTTTTGTTTTCATTTTTATAATTATAATTTAATTATTTCCATCCACTTAAATGCATACAAACAACATTTTAATGTTGGAGTTTAATTGTATGTTTTAAACACTTTAAATAATATTAAAGTGTGATTCAAAATGTGAGAAGAACTAAATCTTGCTTCAATGTTATAAAACTGAACACACTCCACTGCAATATGAAATGTTTAGTCTAATCTTCTAGAGGCATATCATCACATTTCAAAGTTACAGTACACCAAAAATATATACAAGCCACTATTGATCGAATATCTACTTGTTTTCAGGTATTGCAGATCCATGTAACCATAACTTCCCTTAACCACAATGATTGCAAATTGATTATTTTGTAGGCCTAATTTTGATAGCACAAAATTAGTTATCACAGACTTAACATCACGGTGTAAAATAGGAAGATTTAGAAAAAAATGAAATGAAATTAATTACTATCCCATGGTTAGTTGGAAAAAGCCATGTTAATTAAAAGTTACTTCAAATCTTTGGAAAAAATTGAAACAAACTTAATGAAGATATTGGATTTCAAAGCCCTCAACATATAAAATCAAATTAATTATTTATTTTAATAGATAATCATGACAAACTCTAGATTAATATAGGTAAAAAAAATAACAATAGAAAACATACAAGCCTCGACGATTTTAATTTTCTAAATTTCACCTAATTGTTAATTAATTTCCTAAAATTTTCATTCATTATAAATATTTCCAAATAAACAATGACTATCAATTACAAAGTAATCATCCACTAAAACATAATTATTAAAAATAATTGAATTATCTCACAATGTTCACGACATTTAATAATTAAATTATCAAATTTTATTAATGCTTCGTAACTTTACACAAAATCACATGACATGTTGCAGAGTTTTCAACACGTGGTCATTTATGGATACTTGGAGCATGAATTTGTTCTTGTAACTCAAAGAAGGTTTACTAACCCAGTATTCGATCATACAAGAGGCACCCATCGAGAGTAACCTGCCATGATGTCCTTCCAACGATCCATGGCAATGTCTTTCTGGTCGTCTCCGTCAAACATCAATGCTACTCTGCAATTGTTTTGTTATGCTAGTGCAACTCTGCCAAAAACATGGGTTGGATCCATAGGAACATTTAGTCATCATGCTCCTGGTTTTTCTCCTCCTCCATCTGATCCAAGCTTTGCTCCTGCTCATTTTTCTCATCTTATGGAAGCGCAAAATCAGTGCTACTGGGGTTTGTTACATGAGCATCAGACTGCATTACAAAGTGGTAAGCTCTTCATTTATATTTACTCCTGTACGTGCAAGTCATGTTGACAGATAGAACATTGAGGATGATGTTACTTTAAGGGGGAGGGAATTGTAACACCTTGTTTCCCCCAGTCTGTAAATATAACTATATTGGCCAGTGAACTATGGCAAACTTAAAAGTGTGAATTTTTTATTTGATGGACCTTTGTATAAAAGGTCGATGAATGTAAATTATGTTATTTTAATAGAAAATGGTTACGTGTTGCATGCCTGCTGAAAGAGGAGATGTGCTAAGAGAAAACCACGAATTCTACGAAAGGTGGTGGAGGGGACCCGGAATGGTTGTGTTAACCTCCACCGAACCAGTACCATGCTGGAATTAATTTCTCATATCGGAACAACCCTCTAACCCAGGAATGAATTACAATCGGACTAGTATGTGGGAAGACATCCTCAAAAGTTAATGAGGGGATGGGGCAGACTTCCCATCTGTAAGGCTTCTGAACCTGACCACGGACTGGGAATTTGAGCTACACACAATCTTGCTGAGGAAGAAAAGAAAGGAAGTGTGGTGTGGGCCGAGAGGACTTACGAAGAGTGCAGAATCGAGAGCCTAAGCTCTCGATTCCGAGGAAGGATTGAAAGTGAAAAGTGAGTTCTGATCACAGAGAATAGAGACTGAGCCAGAAGAAGGAAAGTAAACTTCGTCCTTATCTATTCCTATATTGGGAGAAGGAGAGTAACCCTCGTCCCTAACTTTCGTTGACTTGGAAGTAAGAGATTGAATCTCAAAGCATCGTGGCCTAAGCTCGGGGGTGGCCAGTGATAAATCCATTGGGAGTGACTGAGACTATCGTTGGGTGGAAACGAGAACCCCTCTCAGTAGTCGCATCACGCCTTATGGTTCTGATAAGTGTTTTTATGCCTTGTGCTTTGAATTGGAAATAATGGATGCATGCTTGTATTTATATGCCTATAAATGGTTTCTTTATTGAATGATTACGTTAAGAGTGTGCGTTCGTTCCTTGAGAACTTTTTCATTTGCTTGATTTCCTTATGCTCTAGTTTAATTCCTCGAAAGAACTTTCCCCAGGGAATTTCATCACCATCCCAGAGTCGAGTGAGTACTTCCCTGATTGTGGAGGTTGAACCCTGCAATCACTGCGAGGACAGAGTCTATTAAGATCAGGAGAGGTAGTGCATGTATGCACCGAGTCCCTACAAAATGGGAAGAGAACAAGACCATCTTAAGTTCTAGAGTTGAGTAATGAACGTAAGGGGTGCGCGGAAGAATTCTTCCAAGCATTACGTTCAAGAGAAAGAGCGCAAAACTCTTAAGCCTTTCAGAGCCAACAAATCTCAGGAGGAATAGAGAGATTCAAGTATCAAAAGGGAATATCCTTTCGTTTGGAAGATGAATGGATGAGATCCGTTTGGGAGGATCCAAGGTTTGTCGCGACCGTTAGATTTGAAGAAGGGGCGTAGGCGTTAACGCCTTGACTCCTTCAGTCTTCACAAATCCGATGAATGTTGGTAATCATCGTGAAGGGGGCGGATCCTTTGAATCCCGAAGCAACTATGTGATCTGGACCGTAGATCTAAGGATCTATCGGGATCCTCCTTGACCATTGAATTGGCAAGATCGAAGTTCGCACATCAGGAGAATCGCATGTTGGTGCGATTAAACTTCTGAAACCCGAAGTTGTGATGTAATCTGGACCATTGGATCGAGGAAGGTCATGGACCGTCAATCTGACGTGAGCGGATTAACGCAAGGAGTGCGTGGGAATTTGAAATTCCCTAAGGATCAAGCTCAGAAGGAATAGCACTTTTCAGAAGTGTCGACAAGACCTAAGATAGTCAAACTCGCAGGAGGAACGAAGGCTGAGGCCTTTGAACATTTACCAAACTCTTCCAAGTCGGAAGAAGTCAAAAGCTCAGAAGGAGGAGCGAAAACAATCGTTAGATTGGTTGCGGGGAGAAGCCTAGATTGTTAGATCAACGTTCAGGGAAGCAGAGGAGAAGCGTTGGGAGGGAACAAATCCTAACCGTCGGATATAAGCACAAAGGGACGTTAGTCATCCGATCTAAGGTAAAGTGAACGAGTGTTAACATTTGTGTGCACGGGAGGGTTGACTGCCCAAGGTCTCGATGTCTCGAAGTGAATCTAAACCGTCAGATCTAGAGAATAGGTGGCATGAATCTATCGATTTTGGGCAAAGACCTGAAGTAAATGTCAACCGTCTGAGTGAAGCAGACACACGACAGAAATCCGCATACTTCGAAGGGAGTGAAAGTTGAGACTTGAGAATTCCACAGTCCGAAGACTTTAATGGATCGCAGTCATTGATCCAAGGGAGGGACACGCGTTAGTAGATTATTAACTCTAGATAAAAGTCATTGGAAGAAGTTGAGAGTTGAAACTCTCGAAGGCTGGAGAGCCGGAGCCAATCGTAATTGTCGATTGGGAAGGGAGCTATGTGTCGACGGATCAGGAGGAAAGGCAGATAGATAGTAGTTGTTGATCACATACCATCGACGAAAGCAAGAGATCGACGTTCAGGAAGAATTGTGGGGCCAGAACATGCTCGAGTCTTAATTCTCCTTGAGTGGGCTGCATTTGAAACCACGGTATTGCCAAAGGCATACGTGGCGCTTTGTAGTAAATTACGAGGTGAAGAGAGGGTTGGTTTAAAACCACACTTGGATGTGCCCAGAATCACATATTTTCCAAGAGGTCATATCCCAGGGTCATATGGAGGAGGGGGGTTAATGGAAAAGGAGCTAACACCTGAAATACTACATTTCGGAAGCGCGTAGAACGAGACCATCACCAGGTAGTCAAAAGGTTATGTGTTTAATTATAGAACGTGACCATCAAGGTCTTAGAGAGTCGTTTGGCTCCAGAATCGGAGATCCTTGACCAGAAGGTCGAGCTGGTTCCCCGACTGTCCAAATTAGAATCCGTAGAGAGAGAGGATTTGTTCCTGTAAGGAGGACGAATATTTTTTTTTTTATTTTAGCCCTGTCGTGGGTGTGTTACACATATTCATGACAAATATTTTGTTTTCATTTTTATAATTGTAATTTAATTATTTCCATCCACTTACATGCATACAGACAACATTTTAATGTTGGAGTTTAATTGTATTTTTTAAACACTTTAAATAATATTAAAGTGTGATCCAAAATGTGAGAAGAACTAAATCTTGCTTCAATGTTATAAAACTGAACACACTCCACTTCAATATGAAATGTTTAGTCTATTCTGCCAGAGGCATTTCATCACATTTCAAAGTTACAGTACACCAAAAATATATACAAGCCACTATTGATCGAATATCTACTTGTTTTCAGGTATTGCAGATCCATGTAACCATAACTTCCCTTAACCACAGTGATTGCAAATTGATTATTTTGTAGGCCTAATTTTGATAGCACAAAATTAGTTATTGCAGACTTAACATCACGGTGTAAAATAGGAAGCTTTAGAAAAAAATGAAATGAAATTAATTAATATCCCATGGTTTGTTGGAAAAAGCCATGTTAATTAAAAGTTACTTCAAAGCTTTGGAAAAAATTGAAACAAACTTAATGAAGATCTTGGATTTCAAAGCCCTCAACATATAAAATCAAATTAATTACTTATTTTAATAGAGAATCATGATAAAATCTAGATTAATATAGGAAAAAACAAAGTAACAATAGAAAACATACAAGCCTCGACGATTTTAATTTTCTAAATTTCACTAATTGTTAATTAATTTCCTAAAATTTTCATTCAGTATAAATATTTCCAAATAAACAATGACTATCAATTACAAAGTAATCATCCACTGAAACATAATTATTAAAAATAATTGAATTATCTCACAATGTTCACGACATTTAATAATTAAATTATCAAATTTTATTAATGCTTCATAACTTTACACAAAATCACATGACATGTTGCAGGGTTTTCAACACGTGGTCATTTATGGATACTTGGAGCATGAATTTGTTCTTGTAACTCAAAGAAGGTTTACTAACCCATTATTCGATCATACAAGAGGCACCCATCGAGAGTAACCTGCCATGATGTCCTTCCAATGATCCATGGCAATGTCTTTCTGGTTGTCTCCGTCAAACATCAATGCTACTCTGCAATTGTTTTGTTATGCTAGTGCAACTCTACCAAAAACATGGGTTGGATCCATAGGAACATTTAGTCCTCATGCTCCTAGTTTTTCTCCTCCTCCATCTGATCCAAGCTTTGCTCCTGCTCCTCATTTTCTTCATCATATGGAAGCGCAAAATCAATGCTACTAGGGTTTGTTGCAGGAGCATCAGACTGCATTACAAAGTGGTAAGTGGTAAGTGGTAAGCTCTTCATTTATATTTACTCTTGTACGTACAAGTCATGTTGACAAATAGAACATTGAGGATGATGTTACTTTAAGGGGGAGGAATTGTAACACTTTGTTTCCCCCAATCTATAAATATAACTATATTGGCCAATGAACTATGGCAAACTTAAAAGTGTGAATTTTTTATTTGATGGACCTTTGTATAAAAGGTCGATGAATGTAAATTATATTATTTTAATAGAAAATGGTTACATGCTGCATGACTACTGAAAGAGGAGATGTGCTAAGAGAAAACCATGAATTCTACGAAAGGTGGTGGAGCGGACCCAGAATGGTTGTGTTAACCTCCACCGAACTAGTACCATGTTGGAATTAATTGCTCATATCAGAACAACCCTCTGACCCAGGAATGAATTACAGTCAGACTGGTATGTGGGAAGACCTCCTCAAGAGTTAATGAGGGGATGGGGCATACTTCCCATCTGTAAGGCTTCCGGACCTGACCACGAACAAGGAATTTGAGCCACACACAATCTTTCTGAGGAAGGAAAGAAAGGAAGCGTGGTGTGGGCAGAGAGGACCTGCGAAGAGTGCAGAATCGAGAGCCTAAGCTCTCGATTCCAAGGAAGGATTGAAAGTGAAAAGTGAGTTCTGATCACAAAGAATAGAGACTGAGCCAGGAGAAGGAGAGTAACCTTCGTCGTTATCTACTCTTGTATTGGGAGAAGGAGAGTAACCTTCGTCCCTAACTTTCATTGAGCTGGAAGTAAGAGATTGAATCTCAAAGCATCGTGGCCTAAGCTTGGGGGTGGCCAGTGATAAATCCATTGGGAGTGACTGAGCCTATGGTTGGGTGGAAACGAGCACCCCTCTCAGCAGTCACATCACGCCGTATGGTTCTGATAAGTGTTTTTATGCCTTGTGCTTTGAATTGGAAATAATGGATGCATGCTCGTATTTATATTCCTATAAATGGTTTCTGTATTGAATGATTAAGTTAAGAGTGTGCGTTCATTCCTTGAGAACTTTTCCATCTGCTTGATTTCCTTATGCTCTAGTTTAATTCCTTGAAAGCACTTTCCCCAGGGAATTTCATCACCATCCCAGAGTTGAATGAGTACTTCCCTGATTGCGGAGGTTGAACCCCGTAATCACTACGAGGACAGAGTCTATTAAGATCGGGAGAGGTAGTGCATGTATGCACCGAGTCTCTGCAAGGTGGAAAGAGACCAAGACCATCTTAAGTTCTAGAGTTGAGTAATGAACGTAAGGGGTGCGCGGAAGAATTCTTCCAAGCATTACGTTCAAGAGAAAGAGCGCAAAACTCTTAAGCCTTTCAAAGCCAACAAATCTCAGGAGGAATAGAGAGATTCAAGTATCGAAAGGGAATATCCTTTTGTTTGGAAGATGAACGGATGAGATCCGTTTGGGAGGATCCAAGGTTTTTCGCGACCGTTAGATTTGAAGAAGGGACGCAAGCGTTAATGCCTCGACTCCTTCAGTCTTCACAAATCCAACGAATGTTGGTAATCATCATGAAGGGGACGGATCCTTTGAATCCCGAAGCAACTATGTGATCTGGACCATAGATCTAAGGATCTATCGGGATCCTCCTTGACCATTGAATTGGCGAGATCGGAGTTCGTACATCGGGAGAATCGCATGTTGGTGCGATTAAACTTTTGAAACCCGAAGTTGTGATGTAATCTGGACCGATGGATCGAGGAAGGTCGTGGATCATCAATCTGACGTGAGCGGATTAACGCAAGGAGTGCGTGGGAATTTGAAATCCCCTAAGGATCAAGCTGAGAAGGGATAACACTTTTCAAAAGTGTCGATGAGACCTAAGATAGTCGAACTCGCAGGAGGAACGAAGACTGAGGCCTTTGAACATTTACCAAACTCTTCCAAGTCGGAAGAAGTCAAAAGCTCAGGAGGAGAAGCGAAAACAATCGCCAGATCAATTGCAGGGAGAAGCCTAGACCGTTAGATCAGCGTTCAGGGAAGCAAAGGAGAATCACTGGGAGGGAACAGATCCTAACCGTCGGATCTGAGCACAAAGGGACATTTGTCGTCCAATCTAATGTAAAGTGCACGAGTGTTAACATTTGTGTGCACAAGAGGGTTGACTGGCCAAGGTCTCGATGTCCCGAAGTGAATTTGAACCGTTAGATCTAGAGAATAGTTGGCATGAATCTATGGATTTCGGGCAAAGACCCAAAGTAAACGTCAACCGTCCAATTGAAGCAGACACGAGGCAAAAATCCGCATACTTCGAAGGGAGTGAAAGTTGAGACTTGAGAATTCCATAGTTCGGAGACGCGAAGGGATCGCAGTCGTTGATCCAAGGGAGGGACATGCGTCAGTAGATTATTAACTCTGGATAAAAGTCATTGGAAGAAGTTGAGAGTTGAAACTCTCGAAGGCCGGAGAGCCGGAGCCAATCGTAATTGTCGATTGGGAAGGGAGCTACGTGCCGACGGATCGAGAGGAAAGGAGGATAGATAGCAGTTGTTGATCACAAATCATCGCTGAAAGCAAGAGATCGACGTTCAGGAAGAATTGCGGGGCCAGAACATGCTCGAGTCTTAATTCTCCTTGAGCAGGCGGCAATTGAAACCACGGTATTGCCAAAGGCATACATGGCGCTTTGTAGTAAATTGCGAGGCGAAGAGTGGGTTGGTTTAAAACCACCCTTGGATGTGCCCAGAATCACATATTTTCCAAGATGTCATATCCCAGGGTCATATGGAGGAGGGGGGTTAATGGAAAATGAGCTAGTGCCTGAAATACTACATTTCGGAAGCGCGCAGAATGAGACCATCACCAGGTAGTCAAAAGGTTATGCGTTTAATTATAGAATGAGACCATCAAGGTCTTAGAGAGTCGTTTGGCTCCAGAATCGGAGATCCTTGAACAGAAGGTCGAGCTGGTTCCCTGACTGTCCAAATTAGAATCCGTAGAGAGAGGATTTGTTCCTGTAAGGAGGACGAATATTTTTATTTTTATTTTAGCCGTGGGTGTGTTACACATATTCATGACAAATATTTTGTTTTCATTTTTATAATTATAATTTAATTATTTCCATCCACTTAAATGCATACAAACAAAATTTTAATGTTGGAATTTAATTGTATGTTTTAAACACTTTAAATAATATTAAAGTGTGATCCAAAATGTGAGAAGAACTAAATCTTGCTTCAATGTTATAAAACTGAACATACTCCACTTCAATATGAAATGTTTAGTCTATTCTGTGAGAGGCATATCATCACATTTCAAAGTTACAGTACACCAAAAATATATACAAGCCACTATTGATCGAATATCTACTTGTTTTCAGGTATTGCAGATCCATGTAACAATAACTTCCCTTAACCATAGTGATTGCAAATTGATTATTTTGTAGGCCTAATTTTGATAGCACAAAATTAGTTATCGCAGACTTTTTTTTTTTTCCAAGGAAAAATTACTCAAATTTATATATAGTATAAATTCATTTACAGTTGACAGCATCAAGCAATGAAACGCAGTCCATGCGCCGAGCATAATCAGTAAGTAGCCAATACAAAAAACCTGTAACCAAGGCAGATACAGCGCTCCATCAAATGTCCATATCCATCGAAAGACCATACACAAAACTTATTAAGCAGAATCCCAGGTGCGCCTGTAGCTCCATATCCCCAACATCCGAGGCCTTCTCAACAGTAGTCGGTTACACAGGCCTTTCCAATTCAGAAAGAATACGGCCTCCACAGGCAAACCAAATAAAAACAATACAATGAAGAAACGGGCAGGTAACATAATCAGAAGATACAAATGCTGGTCGTAGAGCTTTCGATGCCACTATCACAGTGGGAAATGGATAGTCTACCAACATCGCCTTTTAAGGCTTTCTTAGATAGAGCATCCGCTTCGCAGTTGAAAGCTCTGGGAAAGTGATGGAAACGGATGTCAGAAAAATACTTGGACAGCTGCAGCGTTTTGAGTTTCCAGCCTTCTATATGAACGGAGTGTAGATTGGATTTGTGATTAATCCAGTCGATAACAACGCGCGAGTCACCCAGGACTATAATGTTTTTAATAGACCAAGAGGAGGCTAGAAACAGTTATCGCAGACTTAACATCACGGTGTAAAATAGGAAGCTTTAGAAAAAAATGAAATGAGTGGAAAGATGGATAGAAATTTTAGAAACATGAAATGACTTACCTCTTGGCCATATGTGCACAATAAAGTGCAATTAGAGGAGTTTGTTCTCTGCATGTTTGATAACTACAGTCCGTCCACAAGCCAAAGCGATAGAGATTTTATTGAAAAACATGACCAGTGAGAATTTCCACTGTATAATCTGACCAAGCACTTCAATGGGCTCATGCAATGTATATCCATGATATTTCCCTCCCATTTTTAATGTTGCTTTTCGGGAAATTCCGGCACTGTTGTTCTTCGGGAAATTCGAAAGTACCAGAAGAGCACCGAGCTGTTGATCAGAAAGCTACCATTCCAGAAGCTTGTAAGAGAGATCGCCCAGGATTTCAAGACGGATCTGAGATTCCAGTCATCAGAGGTGGCGGCATTGCAAGAAGCGGCGGAAACATATCTTGTGGGTCTGTTTGAGGAGACCAATTTGTGCGCATCCACGCGAAGAGGGTTACTATCTGTGGTTTCTTGAAATTTGTGCGCCTCTCCTTTGCTTCTTTGAAAGTTGTATTTAGAATCTCCGATTTTCCGCTTCTTGTGGAGTTGTAGGGAAGAAAATGAAGTTGTTTTTACTTCTTGTGGAGGAGCAGGGAAGAAGAATCAAGTTGCTGTGCAGTTAATGAAAAGAAGAATGTCTGCACAGAAACCACTTCTAAATGTATCAGAGCCAGGTTTCGATCCTGGGACCTGTGGGTTATGGGCCCACCACGCTTCCGCTGCGCCACTCTGATGCGTTGTGCAATATAAATCTTCAGTCGATTCAAATCATAGTTCATACAGTTAACGAATAGAAACTTTGGATGCGTAGCTACGCTAATGTTTACTGGAGTCGAATTAGGGTTCATAGAGTTAACAAATAGCAACATTGAATGACCGAGGTAATTTTAATTTTCATTGCCACCTGTTTGCTTGCTTTTAGAATACCAATCAGGCGCAGAAGCTACAAAGTTGCCCCAGTTCCCGCCCCTGTGGAATGCTGAGTGTTAATTTTAATTTTCATTGCCACCTGTTTGCTTGCTTTTAGAATACCAATCAGGCGCAGAAGCTGCAAAGTTGCCCCAGTTCCCGCCCCTGTGGAATGCTGAGTGTTAATTTTATTTACAAATTAATCGGACGATCTGTCTCAGGCATTTCATACGGACATTACATCCAAAGTGCTATGATTGAATGGTTTAAATTTTTGACTATCGATAAAATTATGTTTGGACTCTCTCCTTAAGAGCCAGGGAGAACCAGCGGAATTGAAATTGCCAAACATACCGAGATTTTGTTGGGAATTTTCTTAACCAAAAAAAGTGGATCCGAATTGTTTGTCAAAACGACCCGTGACAAACAATTTACCCCATCCTGCTGGGCCCCGTCAAATTCCATCCTGTTGGGATCCTCTGGGGAAGTCGTTGGTTCAACCGCAGGGTTGACTAAACCCATAAACCCAAATCCATATGAAAATGGATCCATGTTAACCCAGATTTATTATTTTAAAAAAAATAATAATTAGAAATCCTAGAAATCTTTTTGTTTAGCAATGTATTCGAAAATAATTTTGTTTTACACTGTATTTGAAGATAATTACAAATTAAATTTTCATCACTGGTTGGTTATGCACACAGGAATCGACAGACGTGGGGAGTTTGCCAATTTTACTAACCGAAGATGAAATATCTTCTCAGAGTCCGGAAACATTGCCTATCAACCGACTATGCCAGACTTATAACAGTATTGACGAATACTTGTCCACGCACTTTCGTTTGGTCCGTGAGGACTGCTTCGGCTCACTGAGACGTGCAATTCAAGGTTTCTGCAAGAACGTTGTTCCAGATAATATCAGTCGATACAAGAACTTAAAATTTATCGGAATCCAATGTGGGGATCAAGGTCTGGAGCACTGCATCCTTTTGAAAACAACAAAAGAAGAGGCAGCAATTCAAAACAAATGATGTCTGGCTCACTGCTATGCATTTGCTATGCATTTCCTCAGATGGATTTCGGAACTATGTACGGGGAGTTGTCAAACACGGAGACAGCAAAACCTTTGAAAAGGGAAGCGTTGCTTTGAAGTTGATTCCCAGCAACATCTTTTTTTTAACAAGTTTTACCAATAAACTTGTTTTTAAAAGGGGTTTATTATATTATCAACAAATTATGAGAAGTGTTGATTCTTCTTAATGAAACAGGAAGAGTCTATTTTTTATTCTCATTTACTTGAAAACAAAATTTTCAAACGTGGAAAAAAAATATAGATTTTATTAGAGTGAATGGAAATAGATAGAAACTATAGTTAGGAAATTTAACAAGACCTCAAAATAAGAGTTGAAATTGGACTCAACAAAAATCACTAAGTAGAATAATAAATATATTCATGTTTGGGTATAGAAACTTATAAAGGTACTCGATGATTTTTTCATCTATTTCTCAAGTAAACCTTGCAAACTGTCAAAAACTCTTGGCCAACATAAAAACCATATTTTGAGACCCTCAATTACTTGAGCATTAAACTTGTTTCCTACCGAAGTTTTCTAAAGCAAGTATGAATTTCTAGAAAATCAATTCATTTCGTTTCTATGAAAAACAAAGTTTGACTTGGAAGTCATTTATAACTTAAAAACCTTAGTTTTCTTCCTAAGAGAAAGAAGTATCATTTTCCCCAAGATATAGCAATACTTTAATTCATGTGAGAATTTAAATTGACCCCAAAATAGACAACTCTCATGTTTACAAGTTTACAATTTTCACAATAATGTAACCATATTTAGTTTTTGAACTCATTGCATATTTAAAATATAATATGAGGAATATCTAGGTCTTCCATTTTTTGAGAAGATATATATACTTTATCTTACAAATAATTAATGTAAAATTAGTTCTAGCTAACATCAATGACATGATTTTGTATTTATTAGTGATTAATGATGATAAACAAATTTTTCATTTATTTTATTGCATTTTCATATCAAATTGTAATTAGATGATATCTATTTTTTTGTTTTTACGATATACTTGGAAAAAAATTATACACTATTCATTTCTCTATATTATCTTTGTTTCATTGATTGTTCTCTCACTAAATATTATGATGGTCATAAAAACATATGTTACTTAGTTTTTTTTGGCGTTCCATTTCCCCTGCTTCGAGGGTATGCAAGTTATGAATAAATGAAATGAAAGAATTCATCTCTCAAAAATATTTGAGCAACATTACTGCATATGTACCTGGATAACACAATGGCATTTGAACCTTGTCCTTTCCAGACACCACCTTGCAACTAAAACCGTGAGCCTCCTGAGGATCCTACATCTTGCGTACAAATACAAAGGAGCTTGCGATATTGACGTGGTGATCCTTGGTCTTGAGGACATGACAAACAATAGTCAATTGGATGAAAAAGAAAAAAATGTTTACCGTGTATGTTGCAATTCGCCATTAAACATTTTATTAAAACTCCTAGATGAAGGAATGGACTGGGAATTTGAATGCATGTCGCCATTATGTCGATAACACTTCAATTTTTAGTGCATCACTGACAAAACACTTAATTTTCATGTCTAATCATCGATACACCCGAGAACCTGGACATCACATTTTCAACAAGAGTGGAAGAAGCCAAAGCCAAGCGAACAATGGACATCAAAGTGTCGGTACAACCTCGTCGTCGCTAGCGCATTTGCAATAAGACTCTAAAGTTTATATCCAATAACAATCTCGATAAAAAAACATTAATTTTATTATTTAATTAAAAAATACCAACTATAATGTGAAACTTTGAAAAAAATATAATTTTTTAAAAGTAAAACTAAACTAATAGTGAATATTGCATATCACCCCCAAATAGGTGGTCAAACTGGAATGATCAACAAGTTCTAGAAACATATTTGAGATGATTTTCCTTGGTAAAAACACACCAATGGGCACAATGGCTTCCCCTCACATAATGGGATACCTCTTATCATGGAGCTACCAAACTAACCCTATATGAAGCAGTTTATGGTTAAAAATTGTTATAACAAAATTACCAACTCAACGAGAATTGTGACCTCAAAACAATAACTCTAGCCCAAAAATGTCATATTTTTGGGTTAAAAACTCAAAAATCAACCCCCAAATTAAAAAGTGGTGCTACCAGTAGCACCCTTTTTTTGGAGGTCTAGCATATCTCCAAACATTTTTTTGTAGTAGAGGATCAAGTATTTTTTCACTTTACACCATATAAACAAACAACACTCGCTGAAGAAAAACCACCTCGGAAATTAGCACCCAATTTCTATGGACCCTATGAGATCATCCAATGCATTGGACAAGTGGCCTACAAACTGGCTCTTCCAACCCACTCTTAGATTCATCTAGTATTTCACGTGTCTTGTCTAAAGAAGGTCATGGGATCGAAGTGAAAGGTGCAAACCAAATTACTAAAATTTGATAAAGAAGGATCTGTTTGGTTTCATCTAGAAGCAATATCCGATACCAAAGAGTCTCAATTGCACTGGTGCATGATTAGTGAAGTATTGATTCAGTGGAAAGACATGCCACCTGAAGATGACACATGGGAACTAACCATGATCTTGCAACAATTTCCTCATCTTCATCCTCGAGGACAATGTTGCTTTCAAAGGGGGAGGGCATGTCAGGGTCCTACCCTAACCTCCCTACTTTAGGATACCTACAAGTTAGTTATTTGTTGTATGCGTTCATCCTCTTTGAATAATTCCCATTGGATAATAGTGGATAGTTATTTAATGTAAAAGGGTCCACTTTATGAGGCCCACTAGGTAGTTGGTATCCATTAGTGAAGGGACCATAAGTAGTTAGGGATTTTTCTATGGAAAAACTATTTAAAGAGATAGGAGACTATGAAATGTTTGTCTTGTGTTGTGTATTTGGATCTCTGGTCAGTAAAAGATCACCCCACCTTAAGAGGCAAGTGAACATTGTATTCTTCTTTACAATATCAATATACATGGGTATCTTTATAGATTTCATTTTATTGTCTCTTGTTTCTAGTTAATTTGCAATTATAGTCTCTATATACTTGGTTGTGTTTCAATTTTAAAGGGTTGAGGAACACTACATATGTAGATCTTTGCATAAGTAATGTGATACTACCACCAAGATTGTGCAAGTCCTTCTAAGCGACTTCTTGCAAGTAGTAGGCATTGATCTTTAGTCATGTTTGGGAAAGTTTGAAAATAAGTAGTTATGTTGTAGATCCATGAATCCAAAACAATGTCATGCATTTGTCCACCATATTTGGCAATGAAATTATGGTATCTAACTAGAAGGAAATATGGACAACTCTAGGTTAAATTCATGGCACTTTAGTAAAGGCGCTAGCCAATTCCGGAACAATGTTGGAGAGGCTAGAATCTCCTTCTTCTAAAGAGTGATTGTTGTGAGGAGTCGGGGCCAATGGGAGAGATAGATGATGGGACAATATTGTGATAAGGTGAAGAGATGCAAATGGACCCAAAGGAAACCCTAGGTTTAAGAGTTGGCTACGGTAAATTCCAAAGAGAGAAGGAGTTTCCAATAGAAAGTGTCTGCAAGAGTGTTGAGGAGAGTTGGAAGGAGGCGTAGCACAAAGGTTCCTGAGAATTAAACACAAGGATAAAGGGAGGGTTTTTTTATTTGATCTAAAAATAAACACATATGTAACAACAAAAACCCACAAAATAGAAGATATTAAAACAAGTTGTATACTTTATTCATTTAGCCAAAGGCCTGTTTTATAGTTATACAAAGGGTCCACAAGTTAATTTCCCAAAAAAAGAAATAATAAACTAAATGTATGTATCTTGAAGGATGGAAGAAAATGATAAATAATGCAGATGAAAACAACTCAAAGGATGAAAGAAATGCTAAAGAATGTAATGTATGCAACTTAAGGGCCAAAAGATGCAACTACTTTAACAAAATTTGTTAGCTTTCTTAAGGAAGCAATGTCAAGAGGGGGTGCTCCTTGGAAGGATGTATTGTTTGTGGATGCACCCATGTTCCTTGTAAAAAAAAAAAATGGATGTAGCATCACCATTAGTGTCATCTCCCAATACATTTTTCTGTAAAAAATATTGAACTATGGGCAATGCAAAACACAATGCAACAAGTGACATTGAGATTTATGCCAAATTTGCATCATTCCAACATAATTTAATTCAACATGTACTCTACAAGGCATCATCTTAGTGACTAGTATAAAGATGCAAAACTTTATGTATCATCATATCAGTGTTTTCATTGTTGCTTTTTTTGCAAAAATAAACACCCATGGAGTCATCATCGAGTCGATTTTGCACCTTAAGCGTGTTATTTACATGGCAGTGGCATCTAGGTGTGTTGATATGGGTGTTGTTATTTTATATTAGGCATTATGACATCATATGTGCATCATACTAGAGTCATTATAACATCAATATTTGAAACTTAGTCATTTTGAGTCATATTATTTTCATATTAGAGTCGGAGCTACATCATTACTATTCATTTTGCATCGTATTAGTGTCATATTAAACCATAGTTGAGTCACGTTAGAGTCAGTTTTGCATCATTATTTTTTCCTTTGTGTTGTATTGGTGTATATTTGGAATCATTTATATGTCAAAGTTGCACCATTATAGTGTCATAATTGCGACGTTATTATTAGTAATGATTTAATTATTTTATTTTTTTAATTGTTAGTAATGATTTAATTATTTTATTTTTTTAATTATTATTATGTATATAATTATTTTTATTTAACTAATTTAATTGTTATTATTAATTTAATAATGATTAGTATTAGGTTATTTAATTATTTTTATTAATTTAATTATTATTGATCATTTATCTTTCACACCATAGGAGAAACCTCATTTCGAGGATGGTGCCTAGGGAAAACCCTAGAATATTCAAGGCACAAGGTCGGTCAACAACATGGCTCAAAACCATGACAATAATATACTCATCATGAGCTCAACATGTCACTTGTGGGAATTGAACCAGAGTGAGGAGGATAACAATCATTCCTCCCAACCACCCGAGCTAAACCCAATTGACATTATGAAATTTTATTGTGCTAACATTTAATCAATTTCACAGCATGGAACAAAAACAACATGTATACATAAACACATTAATGATCAAATTCTAAAAATAATTCTAAATAACCATGCAATTTTTTCTTGTAAGTGATATGGGTGTCCGCAAAGTTGATGGATAAAAAAGTGGCAATGGGAGGCAAATGAACACATGCATGCATTCTTAATCCTACAACCTCGATGCTCACCAAACCACCAAACACACTTTCCAACTCGGATTTTATAGGAATGTGCATGCGTTCTTGAGAAAGAGCATGCATGTGCTTAGAAACACATGCATTTTCATGAGTAGAAGCACACACACGCTTTAGAATGTGCACATGTTCCTAAGTAGGATCATGTGCACATTCTTGTCCCTAGGGTAAGTGGGAGCACAGAGAGAGG
>ML808829.1:221411-231418 GCA_009831015.1 Picea engelmannii
GAGTGATGGAGGGATTGAGGGAGAGATAAAGAGAGGGAGGGAGAGGGAGAGGGAGGAAGGTGGAGAGGTAGAAGGAGAGATGGGAAGAGGAGATAGAGATGTGGAGAGAGAGAGAGAGAGAGAGAGAGGTTGAGAGAAGGGAAGAGAGGGGGAATGGGAGGGAGAGAGGGAGCGACTGATTTGGATTTATGAGCGAACCAAAATGAAACCATAGATTTATAATATTAACATAGAGACACAGTGAAAAATAACAGAGATACAATAAAACTTGGTTTCTATTAAATGCGAAATATGTTGAAAACTGTAAAATGCAGATTGGAAACAAGCTTGCTAGAATGGTGGCAACTTATCTCTGAGAAGAGATGTGATGACTAAGCTCATTCACTAGAATATGAGTATAATGAGGCTATAAAGGCATTTTTACAATAATCATGAATTCTAAAACCCTAGACATCTAAAAACCTAACCCTAGGAGATGAAGCACCAAAATTCATGTGGGCCTGGTTGGGGTAAGTTAGTACATCAACTTCCTGGGGTCGTAACTTTTGCATACGATCTTCATTTAGGGTGAACGATAGCTCGTTGGAAAGGTATTGACGAGGAGATTCATTTAGGGGTCTCAATAAAATCCTTTGTTTATCCTTGAGGTTCCTAATCGTGAAAAAGTGTCATATAGTCCCTCAAAATGGCCCTGGAAGTTCAAGAACTGAAAAACTGTTAAAAATAGTAAGTTGCCAAAAAAAAAGAAATTGAGCCAGCTGGACAAGGTGGGTGGCCACTGAGATTCTCCTGGATCAATCCTCCCCCCTTAGGAAGAAATGGTCTCCATTGCATTGAGTTCCCCCATCAGATGAGGAAATTTCTGTTGAATTTGGCCCCAAGTGAGCCACTTGCCTTGGTGCAGGAGCTGCCCTGCTTTGACAACCCAATAAAGCTAGATCCTCTGCTGGCGAGTGCCCTTGACCTGTGTGTCCACAATATGATCAGTGGATTAATGTTCCATGCAGTCAGGGTTGAGCTCTGTTGGTGTCAAATATTATGCTATCTCTAAGGTGTCCAATAATGGTGGAAAATAAGGTCGATGGAGGTCCACATTGAATACTGGGTGCAAGCCAAGGAATGGGGGAAGGTTGAGCTCAAAATAATTGTCACCCACTGCTAATGGAGTGGAAGAATCTTTTGATGAGGCCCCTGTAAGGTGTTCTTTCTACAAGTGCAACCAAACTTTGTCTCCCACCTGAAACTGGTGTGGTACCCAGTGTTAATCATGGAGTTGCTTGTACTTGGAATTGGACTTCTGTAAAATATCCTGAACCTATTGGTGGATGTATTGGATCCACTCAATGAACCAGGTTTCCTTGTCAGCTCCAGTTGTAGCATGCGACGAGTCTTCCTGGGTGGTCGCAAGGGGTAGTGCAACATCCATGGGACCCAATGGTTGAAATCTCAACCCCACCTGAAAGGGGTTGTGGCTGGTTGAGCTATGTATGGATCTCTTGTAGTTATTTTGAACATAGGGAAGACTCTCATCCCAGGTGCGGAGGTGCTTGGAATTGTAAATGCACAATATGTGCACGATCATCCAGTTGTCGACCTCTATTTGGCCATCCATCTGGGGGTGGAAGGCAATGAACTTGGTGAGCTTGGTCTCCAGTAGTGACCAGAGGCTCAACTAGAATGTGTTGAGGAACCGACTATCCTGATATGAGATAATGGTATGTGGGATCCCAAAGTGTACCCACACTCTTTCAAAGAATAGTTTTGTAGTGGCCTCTATTGTGATGCCCTTCTTGCAGGCAACGAGAATCATCATCTTGGAAAAGCGATCAACAACCACAAAAACACAGTCATTTCCCCACTTGGTGGATGGAAGGCTCAACATGTAGTCCATCGATATGGATTCCTAGGGCCTATCAGGAGTAGGCAGAGGAGTGTACATGCCTTGTTTCTTAATGGTCGGTTTGGAAATAGCACAGGCAGTGCAGGACCGGATATACTTTCTGACATCTTGTTGAAGTTTCGGGTAGTAGAAATGTCACTGCAACATGCCACTATCTTTTTCACTCTGAAATTTCCCGCCACCCAACTGTAGTGATCTTCCAAAATCATCTTTGCTTGCTCACTTAATGGAATGCATAGATGGCCTAGATGGCACAACAACCCTTCCTGAAGATGGAAATTGGTGACAGTTATGTTTGGGCCCAACATCTGGTAGGTGTTTGCAAAGTCAGGATCTGTCTCATAAAGGTGGGTCCATATGGAGGTCTCATGGCCACAAGAATCAAGTATTATGGTGAGTGTCGCGAATGGAGGTCGGCTGAGGAAATGAGTGACTCGGTTGGTACTTCCTATTTTATACTTGATGTTGAGGTGGAACTGCTGCAACTATGTGGACCACTTCTGATGGCGGTCATTCTACAATTTTCCTTGTGTCTGCATGAACTGCAGTGGCTTACGATCAGTGTGGATGACTGTCTGTTTCCTGAGAATGTAATTCCTCCACTAGTTGCAGGCTTGCACAATGGAGTACATTTATTTGTTGTAAGTAGGGTACTTATGGATGGCATCTGATAGTGTCTCACTATGATAGGCCACAGAATAGTCGTGTTGAGTGATGACTTCACCCACATCATAGTCTGAAGTATCTGTCTCGATCTCAAAGGGTTGTTGTAGGTCAAGCAATGAAAGCATTGGGGTGGAGCATAAGAGTTGCTTCATATCATCAAATGCTTTATGTTGGGACAAGACCCATATAATTTTTTCCTTACCCCCACCTTTGGTTATTTTGCTGAGGGCCCATGCAATATGGGAGAATCCCAACACAAAGCTTCAATAGAAATTGGAAATGCCTAAGAAGCTCTGAAGCTTAATGAGCGTGGTTGGAGCTAGCTAGTCATTAATGACTTGGATCTTGGCTAGATCAGCATGCACACCTTGCGCATCAACAATGTATCCAAGGTACTAGACAATGTCCACGCAGAAGGAGCATTTTTCCAAGTTGGCATATAGCTTGTGCTTCCGTAGAGTGTGCATAACTTGTTGAATATGATGCAAGTGTTCTGCCCAAGTCTTGTTGTAGATGAGGATGTCATCTAGATACACCACCACAAAAGAATTAGTGAAAGTCCGCAAGATATCATCCATCATCCTCATGAAATTTGTTGGGGAATTTGTCAAACCAAAGGGCATGACCATCTATTGAAAAAGACCTTCTTTTGACTTGAAGTTAGTTTTCCATACATATGTCGGTTATATTGGGACCTAATGGTATCCAGAATTTAGATCAATCTTATTGAAATATTTGGTTCCATTGAGCTGATCAAGGAGATCGTCGATTCGGGGAATCGGGTATCGGTTCCTGAATGTGATTTTATTTAGGGCCCGATAATCAATGTAGAGTTGCCAAGTCCCATCTTTTTCTTGCACCAGCACGATTGGGATTACACAAGGTGATGAGATGGGTCAGATGTGCCCCTTGTGGAGCAATTATTAGATCTGATGCTTGATATCCTCATTTTCTAGCAGAGAGCAATGATAGACAGGCCCATTGGGTAGTGGTGTGTCGGGGGTCATATCGATGGGATGCTTGACCTGACAATGTAGAGGTACCCCAGTAGATGATGAGAAGATGTCTGTGTATTCTTCCATGATATTATCCACTTTCTTATGCAGCGTGGAAAGGTCGGTCACAGAGGCCATGGATGTGGCTGCAACCTTTTGTTCACTCTGAGAGCGAATCATGAAGAAGACAAACTTCCCGGTCTGAGAAATGACCTTCTTGCATTCCTTGACATAGATCAAATAAATAGCACTAGGTTGGACTGCCTCGAGTATCCTGTACAATTTCCTATTCAAAGTAATAATAACACTGTGAGGCCTAGACTCATCTACAACATGAGGTTTCCATAAATAAGGTTGGCCCAAAAGAACATCACAAATTTCAAGGGGAGAAACATCACACAATACCTCATATTTGAACGACTTGATGCCATACGACATGCATCACTATTGGCTGACGCGAAGATCACTTCATTGGCGGATCCATCTAATGGTGTAGGGATACAGGTGCGGAATTGTTGGCAGGGCTAGACACTTGAAGACTTCTATTGAGATGAGGTTCTTCTAGCTACTGCTATCGATGATGAAGTGCAACGAAGTGGATTTTACCCACATCTGTGAATGAAATAGGTGCTCGCCTTCTTCTGGCTCATCGGGTTCACCAGGATGGATCTTGGTGGTAGCAACAGTGGCACTAGGTTCTATGTCAATGATTTGTCTCCCCTTTTCTGGTTCCGACTCATAGTCGGAACCTGCATCTGATTCAAAGGATTTTACCTTAGCCACCTTTGACTGCTTTGAGAGGCAATCAATAGTGTTATGCTAGGGGCTCTTATGGAAGTCACACCACTTCCCGGTATCTTTCTTCTTCTTCCCATTGTCCTTATTTACTTATGGCTTGGACTAGTTGTCTTGAGGTTTCCCATATTTGCTTTGTCCTTTGTTCTATGGGTTGGGGCTTCCCTTTTCCTGCTTCTGATGTGAGGGGTTCCCAGACCCAAACTGTCACGACTTTTGTTTCAGCTTCTACTCAATTTTGACGACATATCGATAGGCCGCACCCAAGGATGAGATGTCCAAAAACTCCATTTTTGTCTATATGTATCTATGCAGACTGTCACGGTACTTAAGCACCATATGTCACTTATAATACTTGATACCTATCTTGGTTCGCAAGGTATGGAAGACATTAGTGAACTCTAACACAGTTTTCTCTCTTTCCTACTGCAGTGTGGTCCATCTTGTATACAAGTCGTCGTAACTTCCAACAAGGTAGTATTGTTCCTTAATAACATCCTTGAAGGAACCCCAAGTGGGTGAAATTGAAAATAATTTGGATCCCTCGATTTCCTTTTTCTCACAGAAAGTCTCCCACCAATATTTGACATGAGGGATGGCCTTGAGGAGAGCAAATGTAATCTTTTCTCTATCAGAAAAGTTGTGGATGGAAAAATACCCTTCTAGAAGGTTTAACCTTTTATCTACGGTATCGACATCTATTTGACCTTTAAATATAGGAATATAAAATTTAATATGTACCTTGAAGGGGGTGACGCTTCTGTTTGAGGTGGATGTGTCACTTGTCGACAGTCATCGAAGGATTTGTGCAAAGTTATCCATCATCTCGTTCCTCTGTCGCTCAAGGGATTCCTCGAGCAAAATTTTGAAAGGATCTTTTGTCCCATCATATTTATTTTTTCCTGCCATGGATGGTTTCTTGGGCATGCGAGAGAAGTTTTCCTCAAGAGAAAGAAGCTCAAGACCCAACTCTCTATACCCTGATCGTTTCAGGGACATGCATTAAAAAAAACGACAAGAATCAGATCGCTCTGATACCACTGATTTGGATTTATGAGCAGAACGAAATGAAACCATGGATTTAAAATATTAACACAGAGACATAGTGAACAATAACAGAGATACAGTAAAACTGGGTTTCTATTAAATAATAAATATGTTGAAAAACGTAAAATGTAGACTCAAAACAAGCTTGCTAGAATGGTGGCATCTTATCTCTTAGAAGAGATGTGACGGCTATGCTCATTCGCCAGAAGATGAGTAAAATGAGGCTCTGAAGTCCTTTTTACAATAAAAATGAATGTCAAATCCCTAGACATCCAAAAACCTAACCCTAGGAGATGAAGCACCAAAAGTCATGTGAGCCCCGTTGGGGTAAGTTAGTACATCAACTTTTTGGGGTCATAACTTTTGCATACGATCTTTGTTTAGGGTGCATGATAACTCGTTAGAAAGGTATTGATGAGGATATTCATTTATGGGGCTCAATAAGAGCCTTTGGTTATCATTTAGGTTCGTGATCGTGAAAAATCTTTGTTTAGGACCTCAAAATGGTCAGATAGTTAACTTAGGTTGATGGATAGTTTGTATGGATTTTCAGTTGTCATTGATGTCAACCATTGGAGAGTGATATTAAATATTGATGTCAACCCTTAGTGATTGATGTCAATGCTTGGAGAAAGTCCGGTAGCGAATTCTGGTAGCACAAAGGTTTAGGTAATAGACCCAAGGTTGTTTCATGTATAATGGTATGTGTTTTAACATATTTAAAGATAATACTATTCTATATGGATAGTACATGTCATTCCATTTCCGGTGGTATGTGGAACATCACATAAATCCTCACGATTAGAGAGTTATGGCCATAAGAAGTTGGAAAACCCATGTTTGGGTAATGGACCCAAGTTTGTTTGATGGATAATGGTATGAGTTTTGATATATTTGCAGGTAAGATTATTCTATATGGATAGTACATGTCATGCCATTTCTGGTGGTATGTGTAACATCACATAACTCCTCACGATTTGAGAGTTATGGCCTTGCGAAGTTGGAGGACCCTCATATGTTGGCTTGAAGCCCCAAAAGGTCAAAGAAGTCAAAGAGCTTGCCAAGAAGAAATTATTATTTAAATGATAAAGTAAAGTGACAAAGTCAAGAAGGATTATTTAAATAATAAAGTGAAGTGAAAAAATCAAAGAAGATTATTTAAATGATAAAGTGAGGTGACAAAGTCAAGGAGGAATATTTAAATGATAAAGTAATAGATAAATTTCTAATTATGGAAAGTGGTTAACCCTAAAAATGAGGAAAATAGGTTAAGTGACCTAGAAATGGGTTAAGTGACCTAGAAGATGGAGAGTATAAATAAGAGGCAAGGCTCTCTCATTTTACATCACACTTGAGAATATTGAATATCTATAGGTGACTGAGGTAACCAAAGGATATCTAAGTTGAATTTCAGAGGGAAGGTGAAGAAAAGAAGGTCGGAATTCAAGGGAGGATAAATTCTTGTCATGATTCTTTCTAAGGTGTTTCGGGTAAAAATGTCATAACTTCTTCATAACATATCCAAATTTAGTAAGACAAAATGTGTTGATTAGAGTACAGTATGTAGTATGTTGTGTAACATTTTCAAATCGATTCAACAAATATTCCATTTGGGGCACGCTCTACAAGGTCACTCTCTAGAATAAGCCAAAATTCAACAAGGTATGTCATTTTTGCTATAAATCCTTTTCTGAGAGGTTCCAAGTAGTGACACCTGGAGGAATTTCATAAAACACACTGAAGAACATTGTGTATCATTTTCAGATATTTATTTATTATAGGTACATAGTTATGATTATTTCAATTTAGGGTTGTTGACTATTCCAAAACTAGTCATGTGAGACTAAAGAAAAGTTTGATGAAAATTCTAGTCTCTTGTTGTGAAAGTTAAGGAAGGTTTGCAGGTATGTGATCATATACACCAGGTCTATTATAGAGTTACAAATAATATTTGGATGATGAAATTTATGAGGGATTTTGGTTAAGGTACATGTTGGGTACATAGTTGAGACAAGTAGTTGATGAGTTGGCACATACATGAGGTGTATAGTTGATGATGTTGGTACATCTTGATGATTCATAGTTGATGAGTAGTTGATACATGATTGGTACATACTTGGTACATGGTTGGAGGCACTTGTTAGTAGTATTGTTGACACAGGGTTTATGGATGATGTAGCATACTTGTATTGGTATATTATTAGAAGCACATATTGATCTTGGTGATGATTATGAGTTGTTGTGTTATGGTTGGTTAATGCACATCTTTAAGAGTTATATTGGTGATTGATCTTGGTGAGTATATCTGATTTGGTTTATAAGATTGATGAGACAGGTTGTTGTGATAGGTTGTTTGGACAGGTTGTTGTGACAGGTTATTTGTACAGGTTTGATGCATGGTTGATGCACTTGTTCATGGTACAAGTTTTGTACGGGTTTGGTGCATGGTTGATGCACTTGTTCATGATATAGGTTTTGTACAGGTTGGTGCATGGTTGATGCACTTGTTTATGGTACAAGTTGATTGCATGTTGATTGGTACAGGTTTACAACATTATATTTCACAATGATAGTGTGAAAGTGGTTCCATAATTCTATTTATATGTCAGGGCGGTTGGACGGGGCAAGGACAGGTGGTTTTATCCACCTTCCGGTTGTAGTTGGAGAACATAGGGGGTTGTAGCCTCCTTCTGGTTGTAGCCAGAGAATTGGGGAGTTGGAGCTTCCCTAGGGTTGTAGCTTGAGAAACTAGGTGGTTGGAGCCTCCTTCCAGTTGTAGTTGGAAAACAAAGGAAGTTGGTGCTTCTAATGAATGTAATTCTTCAAGACATATAAGAAAAAGCATTATGTGGTTTTCTCCCGCTTTGGGTTTCCACATAAAACACTGGTGTACTGTGTATGTGTATGATTTTTCATTTTTTCATTGCTTATTTACTCTGCAGTTATTGGATGATAATGCTACATTGGTATAAAATTTGGATTATATGGTTAAAAAGGATTAAATTGCTCAATTACTAATTCACCCCGCCTTTCAGTAATCCAACAATTGGTATCAGAGTCAATTCCTTCAGGAAACAGTTTAACCACTGGAAGGAGATCATGGATTATTCTGAGAATGGAGTACCAATGTTTGATGGTCATAATGGTTTTAAGTATGAGATGTGGAGCATAAGGATGAAAGTATTTTTATAGGCACAGGGACATTATATTTGGCTATCAGTTGTTACAGGATAAGATAGTTCGAAAAGGGAAAAGACTACAGCCAAGAAGGAATTGAGGAAGAATAACAAAATAGCAATGCATTTCATCTAGGAAGGATTACCTAATCCAGTAAGAGAAAATATTGGTAAATGTTCATCAGCAAAAGAACTTTGGGATAAGTTACATGACATATATTCTTCACCCATCACAGATTCAGAAAATGTCAAAGAAGATGCAGATACAAATCAAGATAAATTATGTTCACCATGTCAAGCAGATTCAAAAGATCAAGAGTACATAATCACCAGAGGTATGTTGTTTTTTGTTAATTGTGAAAAACGTGGACATCTTGAAATAGAATGTCATGAAGGAAATGAGACAGAAAAACTAATTGAAAAGGAAGACAATTATGAAGAAGAATTGATTAGTGCTTTAGATGAACTAAGAGAAGAAAACAATTCACTCAAGAAAGAATTGATGAAACAAAAGGATAGTGTTCACATTTTTTAAGAATCCCAACAGGTCATCGAGGACTTAAAAACTCAGCTAGAAGAAGACAGAAAGATCGAAGAAAATCTTGAATATAACAAGTAGTGTTTGGAAATCAACATAGCAGCACAAAAGGAAGAAGCAGAAATGAGAGAGAAGATATTGAAAGATCATCTTAAGGAAGAAACTAACAATATAAACCAGCTTGAGGCAGAGTTTGGTCAAGAAGAGAAAGGACTTGAAGAAGAAATAATCACATTAAAAACTCAGCTTGAAGAAGCGAAAAGAACAGAAGAAGTCATGAAGTCTCAGATAATGAAGAAAGACGAAGAGGTTGAGAAGCTTGAAGAAGAAGTTGTCACATTGAGAAGTAAAATCGGCAATCTCAACAAGAACGTTGAAGAGACAGAAACATCCACATCAGTTATAGAGAATGAAGAGAAGCACTCTAGGTTGCTAGAAAAGAAGAATGAAGAAAATAGAAAGAGTTATGCAGAAGTACTCAAAGGAATGAATCATGGTCATCCAGAATCTAAGAAAACTATTGAAGATACATCTTCAAGAAAACCATTCATGTTCAAGCCACAAAGAAGCTTCAATCATGATCATAATCAGTCAAGATAAAAATTCAGAAGGACTACGCCACAAAGAAGATCATTCACTCCCAAGTATGCAAATTTATTTTATGGTCATTGTTTTTATTGTACTAAATTTGGACATAAGGTTGCAAATTGCAGGGATTATAAAATAAATGTTCAAGCCAGAAGTGCTTATGTGGTCGCACGTAACATTGAGTGTTACAAATGTCATAACTATGGACACATAGCCAGTGATTGTAGAAGCATGATCGATACTTCCATGAAAGAGAATACTGATATTAGATATAAGAAAGTATGGATAAGAAAACAGGAAGA
>ML808829.1:254214-266421 GCA_009831015.1 Picea engelmannii
ACTCCCTGATTTCTCTAGCACCAACTAGAAGGAAGCACCAACTCCCTGTGTTCAAGCACCCACTTGAACCTCCAAGGACACCAGTCCTCCCTAGCACCTCCCAACCACCCTGAATTATAAATTCTTTGTTACTAAAACTTATTTCAGCGATATAAAATTATTCAATGGCTTACCAACCTTGTCGTTGTTCTGTTACACTGCTCTGCCCTGTCTGCATCAGTGTCTTCTGCACCCCCTAGCACTTTCTGTTCTTCTACCTTTTATGCTCTATGCGTCATATCCCTTCAATGCACCATTCCTCGACTGTGCATTTCTGCT
Source organism: Picea engelmannii (assembly GCA_009831015.1). NCBI lineage: Eukaryota > Viridiplantae > Streptophyta > Pinopsida > Pinales > Pinaceae > Picea > Picea engelmannii. Next base: position 254,533 of record ML808829.1, read on the forward strand.
CCTGCACTCTGCCTCCTTGTACACCCCTGAATTCTCCTACACAATGACAACTCTTATCTCTTCTTTGTTCAACATTCTTATAGTCTCTGTTGTCTTTGTGCATGCAATATTCGCAATGCCTTTGCATGCTCACTCCGCGCCAAATTCTTCCACAAATCGAGTGCTCTGTCTGATCATCATCGTGACTTTTTAGCTTCTCTGGTCGTTTACCACACGTTCAGCATCACTGTATGTTATACTAAGATTCCTCGGCCTCTCTGGCAGTTTGAGACTCTTCGTCTTCTCTGTGACAGACGAGCTCACCTTCTCTGTTCCACTTACAGGCCTCAATGTTCATCCAGCTTTCAATCGCCTCCACGAACATCTTCATCCCTCTTGAATATTCCCAGAGACTCTTCACCTCCTCTGTCAATCACCTCGAAGTGTCTTCGAGTCCTCTGGCAGAAACCATCAGTGGTTTCTAGCAGTTACACTGTGTCGTGTTACAGTATCCCTCTGATATTTTTCAAATTCACCTGCACCGTTGGATTGATTCCATGGGATCTTACATTCATTTCAGCATTTCAACATTCGGCAATTCGACATTCGTGTGACCATGTGTCTCGACATTCCCAGTAGCGATCCCCGAAAAGGAGCTTGGTTGCTCTAGCTCTTTCCTCCATCTCTCACTGATGTGACCAAGGGTTGTGATCACAGCCTTATGCTTAAAGCGCTTTTGCGATTTCGCATTTCGTGAATCTGGAGATGAGGCATCTCGACTCTCCAAGTCGTGATCCCCGAAACCCTGAAATGGCATGGGATCAAGGGTCCCGATCAACACTTGATCTGACAACTCAGATCATTTCGCGATTTCGCATTTCGCGATTTCGGCATTCTTGATGTTCAGTGTTCTTGTCACTTCAAAGTTTTGATCCACGAAACTCTGAAATGGTGTCAGATCAATGGTCCAAATCACATCTTGATCTGATGGCTACGATTAAATTGTAGTTTGGCATATCGTGATTTCGGGATTCTTGTGGTTAAAATTCTTTGACATATCCAACTCTCAATCCACGAAACTCTAAAATGGAGTGGGATCAATGGTCCAGATCAAACCTTGATCTGACGGCTCAGATCATTTCGTAATTTCGCATATCGTGATTTCGGGATTCATGTGGTTAATATTCTTTGACATCTCCAACTCTCGATCCGCGAAACTCCGAAATGGAGTGGGATCAACGGTCCAAATCAAACCTTGATCTGACGGCTCAGATCATTTCACGATTTCGCATATCGCGATTTCGGCATTCCTGTGGTTAATATTTTTTAACATCTCCAACTCTCGATCCGCGAAACTCTGAAATGGAGTGGGATCAACGGTCCAGATTTTATCAAGACTTTGCAACTCCACGATCCTTTGTTGAGCCTGATCAACGGTCCATATTTGGCCTCAATCTAACGGTTGAGATTATTTCGTGATTTCGCATATCGCGAGTTCGAGAGGTGAAAGGCTGGAGCATTTCATACCTTTGACTTTCCAGTCAGCGAAATGATGATCTGTGTCCACGTGTCCTTCCCGAAGATGGATGGTCCTCCTACTTTTGGGATTTTGTAAGCCCGCTTCTCCTAGCACTTTAAAGAACCTGTAGGCTCTTCTAGATCCAACGGTGATCGGACCCTACACTCAAATCTAACGCCCGAGATCTATCCTCCATATCTGCACGCTCCTGTACTCAAGCCATCATCGCTATTGTACTTGCCATCAATGACAAGCATACGCTGCCTGTAAAACATGCCAACAAGGAAATACTTCAAGAAGCTCTGCAAAATTGCAGGAGGTCTCCCTTGTAGTTAGACGAACCATATCAAGTAAAAGGAAACTTGAATTACAACAAGAGGAAGAAATCAATATGAAGCATGAATCATCTTCTTCAAAACATGAGCTTACATGTTTTGACAAGGTATATACAAGGAGAATGGCTAAGAAGAGGATAGAATAGTTGCAAGAAGTGAAATCTGATCCCGAAACAGAAATTGATGATGCACCTGTTGAGAAATCCCCACAAGTGAGATAGAGGAAAGGAGACAAAGAAAAGCAACCTGTAAACTATCTTAGCAGGCACAAGACCAGACCTACAAACAAGTTAAGGATCTATTTAAAATCTTTGATTAAGCCCTCTCTCAAAGAAGATAATTTAATTATTTTAGATGAGGATAGTATAGAGAAGATTCCTAAGAAGGCCAAAAGGAAAAGAAACAACAACCAATGCCAAATATCAAGTCTTCTCATTCATAGGGTGAAATGGAATAAGACCCTACCTACACTCCAGAGATGCATGAGTTTTCAAATATTTATACACAGGAAATACAGAGCTCGTCCAAATCTATAAAGAAGGAATTCCTTGAAGAGTTACCCTCAAAGGAACATAAATATGGAATGAGGCCCAAAAACCCTAAACTCTCAATTAATCTAAATAGGCTTGAATCTGAGGAGAACTATGGTGAATACAGAACATAAACATGGGATGCACTAGGGAAGAAAAAAAATGAAGAATTGCAAGTATCCATCAAAGAATTAAAACAACAAAAACAAGCACTTGAATTATGGAACACCAAACTGCAAGACCAGCTCCAAACATTGAAATCAAAGAATAGAGATCAGCGAAATTGTCTAAAAGGATGAGGAAAATTAATATAAAGTTATACTGGAGCAATGTGGTGCTAAAAAACAAGATGCGGCGGGAAAATTCCAAGGGACGATCTTCTACTCGGCAATGAAAAGTTTACCTAGGCCATCTCATTACACAGTGGACAATTTTGATTCAGAAGTGACAATTTTTGGAACCCTTCTCTTGATAAGATGATAAAACTTTTTGAGAATTTGAAGGACCTTTTTCTTTTGCCAGCATATACAAGTTCGAGGATCGGGTTTTCTAGCACATCTACTTGGAGTAGTTACTACAGATTCAACTTTTCAGGTCAAAGGTGTTACCCATGATTTTGGTCGTCATGATGATGTATTGATGATGGTGTACTCAGGCTCTTCATAAGAACTTTCTCCTGAGAAAAGTTACTTTCATCTCTTCACAGAAACCTCATTTTTTAAGAAGGTTCGCAGGCTGCTAATATATTTGGCTGCGAGAATGACCCATTCTCGTAGGCTGCCTTTAGCTAGGGTGCAAACTTCTTGCACTGTGTTGAACAGCTAGGGTGCGAACTCTTCCTAAAGCATGGAAAAAGATGAATTCTCGATTCTTCTAGAAGGGAATCTTCTAGAAGAATGGGTTGGCATTCGAATGGTTATCCTAGTACTGGATTCCCTGATATTTTGGGATCATTCTTATCCAAGTAACTAATTCATTCTCTCCTATATATTGAGAGAATTCTCATGGAAAAGGTTAAGCAAGATTCATTGGAGAGTTGGTGAAAGAATTGTGTGAAGGATTGAGCTTGAACAACAGCTTGGAGACTCCATCAAGTCTATCCAAAGGAGTTGATCTTCTTCATGCAAAGATTGAGCAAGTGTGTGTGTCAGAGCCAAGGGCCATCGAAAGGAATTTTGCAACATCAAGGCTCAGGTTGTAATCTTTACTTTCAATTAATATAATACAGTGGCATGTCCCTTTCCCATAAAGCTATTTCCACTTTATTGTGTAATTCCTTGATCATACACATAGGTTGACTTTTGAATAGATTGTGCTATCTTCACTTTGGTTGGTTTGTGTTGTCTTGGTCTGGACTACACGAGAGTACTGGAGTGAAGCGGGAGCAACAAAGACCATAGGAAGCGATAATAAGGTATGTTATTTGTTCTTGCTTCCTATTTAATTCAATAGTCAAAACCTAGGGAAAGAGTCATGTCATGTCTTGATTTGTTCTAGATCCAGGTGGATCTAGGGAGATCTGTTAGTGTCCGCACATACCGATTAATCCAATAACAAAAGGATATCTTTTAAAATCATGACCTGGCCTTAGGATCATGTATTTTCCCTAAAGTCTAGAATTTTTTTGTGATGTAATAAATGAAATGGAATGTGATCCTTATCTGTTAGCCAGATATCAGGACTAAATAAAAACTATATCTAGATTTTAGGATCTAGGGAAACCAACTCTGTGTATAAAGAGGAAATTTGTTGACAAAGTTAGGGGTTCGAGTTTGGTGGTGTTGTAGGACATATTGACTTGAATTTTATACCTGGAATCTGCTACACTTTACACTCAATGGAAAAATCATTTTGATGGTTAGATTGTCTCATTCTTCTGTTAAATTTCTTCTCTCTTACTTGAAATGCATTTGAATCTTTTGCAAAGCATTTGATTTATTTTTTTCATGTTGAATACCAATAAATATTTTGTTGTTTGCTCAATTGTTACTGAATTTTTGTTTAAGTGTTTATTTCTTGTTTATGAATGATATTTGGGATCAAGATTCTTCTATGTAAGTGAACATATTGTAAGCTTGTAGTTTATTTTTCTTCTATTTAAATATCCTTATCTAGTTGATTGGAATGACTGTCATTGACTAAGTGAATGTGGTGGGAACTTGAATTTATAACTAGAATTTAATGTTTCCTTATTCATCCACTTCTTGACCCATAAAAAAACCTATAAACCAAAAAAGACCTACAAACATATACCATTGCAATAACTGAGGTGCCCTAGCTTTCCCTTAGTAGTCAAGGAAAAATTTAGGGACTAACAAATTTTGGCATTGTTCCCGGGGATGAAGGAACGAAGATATCTATCCATGGGAAGAACGACATTGAGAAGGGCTAGCTCTTGATGGTGGACAAGAGTTAAAAACTAAAATAGACCAAATATTTTTTACCTGGCGACTCCATTACAGAAGTTATGGATCCTAAAAGAGAAGTGAAGGGACTGAAGTCTCAGCCTACCAAAGCCACAATATCATCTTTATCTTCAAGAAATAAAGTGATCAGAGCCAACCCAGATCCTAAGCCGACTCCAGTAGTATCAAATCCTAAGAAATTATTGAGAAAATCAAAATATACTCAAGGCTAGTCTTCATCTTCTAAAGGTAAGTCTCCTTCTTCTGAAGAAACAATTCTTTCTTCCAAAAAACCCATTGTTTCTCCTAAAGAAGAGTTAGTTTCAGTGATTGAAGAAAAACCTGTATCCTGCCTTCAGAAGTAGTTCTACCTGCAACAATTTCCTTAAATGAATTAGAAGTGGAACAATGGAAAGTATTTTATGAACTTATCAAAGCAGAAGATGAAGATACACTCTTCACAGCTGAAGCCCTAAAAGAATTTCCTAGATATACTGAAGAAGAGATTGATAAGATATTATCTTCATCCTGGCCTCAACATAGCACTTCCAAGAGAGCTAAACCTGAGATTCAAGTTTTCAATAATATCCTAGCCATTGAAGGATTTTTAGGTCCCAAGAGACCCATTCTTAGCCTTCATCACCTCCTAAGGTTCATACTCCACCTTCACCTCATACTTCACAGCCATCCTCTCCTCCTAAATCTCCTACTCCATTTGTTCACACCATGGTTGTTAATAGAATGGATGCTATCATAGTTGCTAGATATGCACCCCCTGTGTTTCCTCAAGTTTTATATGCTTTCTCAGTTGGAGATTATATGAAATATATACATAGATTTAATGGAGAGGGAGAGGTGACTGTTGAATAATATTTGTCATCTTTTTATAGCTTTGCAGACAATTTTAATGTTGAACACACAGACGTTTGGATGACACTTTTTGTCCAGATTTTGGATGGGGAGGTAAGGAAGTGGTTTAGAGGTCTCCCTACCAATTCTATTACTGATATTGATGAATTAGATGAAACTTTTCTGAAACAGTAGGGAGACAAAAAAGACTACGTGTACTATATTATTGAATTTGGGGCTTTGAAAAGAAAGAATGGTGAGTCTGTTTCATATTTTACCAAAATATTTAATAAAGTGTATAGTAAAATCCCTGATGAAATCAAACCTACATAAACTTCTACAAAAATTACCTTTTCTAATTCCTTTGATGTTGAATGTTCTCTTTTGTTAAGAGAAAGAAGATATGCTACGTTGATTTTGTTGCACAAGGCATCCATTGAAGTGGAATCAAATATTTTGGAAGCAGAAAGGTTAAAAACAAGATCTAACAGAGATAAAAATAAATAATAAATAAAAATAAAAAGCAGAAAGAAGATGTTCCATCTTCCTCTCATTCAACAACATCTGATCCAAATATTGATGAGATGGCTAAGATGTTAAAAAATATGACATCAGAGTTTGCTAGACTGAAATTAGAGACTAAGCAACCAAATAGACATGTTCAAGAAGGTGGGAATAGAAACCCCAATCAGTTTATAAGGCCACATAATGCTACTCAGGTTATGGAGAGAGAGAGAGAATGAATCAAGATGATCAAAGTATTTTACCTCATTTTCAGAATAATGCAGTTGAAGAGACAGAGGAAAGTGATGATATTGAAGAAAAATCAATAGTCCTTTTAATTGATATTGAACTTCCTTCTAGACATCTAACTCAATAGGAGTATGAATATTCTTTGATATCAAGTCAGTTTGACAATGGTGAAGAAGAAGAAATTTTTCAGAACGAGCCTAAAAAGAAATATGATCTAAGGCCTAGATCAAGTGGACCAAAAGCATATGCACCAGTTTAGAATAAAAAGGCTAATGTCTCATCCAAGTAGGGTTGAAGTAAAGATACAGGGAACAAATCATATCAACATCAGGATCCCATCAAGGTTGTTTCCCCATAGGTAAAGGAAACATAAAAACAATTAGTTCCTTTTAAATTGGAACATGAAATTAGTAAGATTAAAATTCTTGTACCTTTGGTGGAACCGGTGAAAAATGAGTATTTTAAAAAATCAATCTTGAAATTATTGCAGCCTCATGTTCCCAGATAACATCAAATATTGGCAGGTTTTCAATGATGACCAAGAATTGAAAAGGTTTTTAGAAATTGTTGATGAATTTTTTGCAATCTTTATTGATCAAGAGAATGAGGATGACGATACAGAAATTCAAATTGATGCCCCTCTTCAAGATAAAATTGTAGGAAATAAGATTGTATAATTGAAGACAAACCGCATTCCAAAGGGTCTAGTACCACTTGAAAGGATCTTTGAGAGCAATGATGTCTCTAATAAATATTCAATTCAAAGCCAAGAAAAGGATGTTGTTGATTGTAATATTGGGACTGATACCAATCCAAAGATTATAAAACTCTCTAAAGCATTGTCATGAGAGAAAAGGAGTAGGTATGTAAATATTATGAAGGAATTTATTAATATTTTTGCTTGGTCATATGAAAACCTTAAGATTTTTGAAACATAAATTATTCAGCGTAAAATTCCTCTGAAAGTAGGCTCTAAACCTTTTAGATAGAAAATGAGACAGTTCAATCCTGTGTTGTTGCCCATTATTGAAAAAGAAGTGAAAAAATTGCTTGATGCTAAGATCATAGTACATCTTAGAAACTCAGAGTGGGTGGCCAATCTTGTACCTGTCAGAAAAAAGAATGGTGAAATAAGGTTGTGTGTGGATTTTAGAAATATAAATAAGTGTTCACTGAAGGACAATTATCCATTACCCAAGATAGATCATATTCACAGAAAGTAGTGGGTTCTCAAAGAATTTCTATGTTGGATGGATACTCCAGATATAATCAGATATTAGTTTTTGAAGAATATAAGAAGAAGACTACTTTCACTACTCCTTGGGGCACTTTCATGTATGACAAGATACCATTTGGTTTGATGAACGTAGGGGCCACTTTTCAGAGGGCCATGGAAATTGAGTTTGTGGGAGAAAAATACAAATTCATGGTCATATATCTAGATGACATTACTATTTTTTCGAATCTGATGATGAACACTTGCATCACCTAAAACAGACATTTAAAAAGTGCAGAAGGTATGGAATATCTTTAAACCCAAAGAAATCTCACTTTGTCATGCATGAATGCAAACTCCTAGGTCATATTGTGTATGCAGGAGGAATCAAGATAGATCCTAAGAGGGTGGAGGTCGTTCAGAAGATTAACATTCCAAGAAACCAAAAGGCTATACAGTCCTTCATAGGTAGACTAAATTTTTTAAGGAGGTTCATACCTAATTTTGCTGAAATCATCAATCTCATTATCAATATGTTGAAAAAATATGTAGAAATTAAGTGGACACCATAAGCAAAATCCTCCTTTGAAAAGTTAAAGCAAGCTCTAATTGAATCTCATGTCCTTATTAGTCTAGATTACTCCAAAGAATTTCTGGTTTTTTCATTTTCATCTGAAGATACCATTGTTCTTGTTCTGTTGCAGAGGAATGATGAAGGTTATGAGTAGCCTATTTATTTCTTCAACGAGACTCTTAGAGATGTAGAACTGAAATATGACATAATGGAAAAACAGGCTTATGCCTTAGTTAAGGCATTGAAATACTTCAAGGTTTATGTTTTTCATTCTAATATAATTTCTTATGTCCCTAGCAGTGTTGTGAAAGAGATACTTGTACAACCAGATAGTGAAGGGAAAAGGGGAAGATGGATAACCAAACTCTTGGAATATGATTTGGTCATAAAACCTACAAATCTTATCAAAGGATAGGGTCTTGCCAAATTGCTTGTTGAATCAAATTGTAAAGCTCTTGGGATGCATTACATTTTTAGTCAATGAGATGGTTCAGTTCCAAAAACTTAAGGAAGGAACTTACAGATAATGGACAAATATATTTCTTCATCCTGGTATAAAGATATTGTTCATTTTTTTCAAAATATTCAACCGCCTCTTGATTTTGATAAGTATAAGTTGAGATCCTTGAAACTCAAAGCTATGAAATACTGCATAATTAATCAGGTCCTGTTTTGGAAAGACCCTAATGGAGTTTTATTCAGTTGTGTTGATGACGAAGAAGCAAAGTAGGTGTTGATTGATTTACACAAAGGAGTTTGTGGAGGAAATCACCATTGGAAATCCGCAACTTTCAAAATCTCGAGGACATGATATTACTAGCCTATGATATTTTTTGATGTGTTTTCGCAGGTCAGAGCATGTGAAAAATGCCATATGTTTGCAGGAAAACAAAAGTTGTTTTCTCTGAGTTTGAAACCTATAATTTTAAATGGCCCTTTTCAGCAGTGGGGCCTCAATTTCATTGGATAAATTCATCCACCTTCTTCTAGGAAACACAAGTGGATACTCACAACCACTGATTATTTTACAAAATGGATTGAGTTTATCCCTACAAGGAATTCAACAAATAAGGTCATCATGAGTTTTTTAGAAGGAAATATTTTCTCAAGGTTTGGATGCCATAGGAAATTGATTACAAACAATGCTCAGGCATTCAATTTTACTTCTATAGTTGAATTTTTTAGAAAATATAACATTAAGCTAGCCCATTCTACCCCTTATTACCCATAGGATAATGGATTAGGGGAATCCTTAAACAAAATTCTTGTCATAATCATTAAGAAGTTGTTGGAAGAAAACAAAAGATCGTGGGATTCCATGCTGAAGTTTGCTTTATGGGATGATAGGATCAACATTAAAAATTCACTTGGAACCTCTCCTTTCCAACTGTTCTACGAGACAGATTCCATCTTTCCAACCCAACTTGGTTTACCTATACTTAAATTCCTACAAGAAGAGTTGGAAGAACCAAATGACATTCAAAGAAGGATTTTTCAAATCATTGGAGTTCAGCATCAAAGAGAAATGCTAAATGAGAAATATGAATCTCATCAGAGAAAGGTCAAGGAAGTGTTTGATAAAAAGACTAAAAAATATTATTTTAAAACAAGATATCTTGTTCTGACATGGGATGCCAAGAGGGAAGAGAAATAAAAACATGGTAAGTTTGACAATCTGTGGTTTGGTCCATTTAAAATAGCCAAAATTCTGAACAACAACACCTTTGTCTAACAAAATTTGGATGACCAGTGAGATATTTGGAGGTCCAGTAAATGGATGTTTTCTGAAGCATTATTTTACATGAAGACCCGACACTGATTCACCTATACATTTTTTTTTATTTTGGTGTGTTAATTAGATCAAATAAAGACTCCAATCCCAATGGAGACACTAGCCTACAATAGTTCTTTTCTTTTTATATTTCAGAATACAGGATAAATGATCTGAAATAAAACAGGGATTAGAGCAGTTGGGAATAGAAAAAGGGTGAATATTAAAATTGATAAAGTGGGAAAGGAACGTATTGGTCTGCAATGGTTCTTAATGTTTATCACAAAAAATTACCCCCAGAAGGATCCAGTGTTAGTCCCTAGACATATTATAACCTTCACCCTTGATTTTTAACCTGTTCTATTAAAAAAAAACATGTTCATGTCTTCTTTTCAAAAACATGTTCGATCATAAGCCCATTTTTCTTAAGTTTCTTATGTTTTTCGTTTTGTTGATCATCTAGGGTGTGATTACTTTGCTTATGTTTAATTTCATTTTCTTCTTGTAAGATTGGATTGAATATTTGCATGATTTGGGTATGTCACATCAAAATGCTCGTCAAATTTTTATTTAAAATGTGTATTTTTCCAAAATTTAAAAACTGTGCAAAGTCTCTACAAGAATGATGTCATTCTAGTAGCACCCAAAGGCATCATTATTTTGAGTGGGTTTTGATTCTGAATATTATGTTAGTTATTGCAAATTCATACAAGAGATCATGCAACTTTGGTGGCATTCAATACACCCTCAGGGCATGTTGTAATACACTCATATATACCTATGGATTGGATTCATTTGCCATGCCACGATCTCAAGTACTCAGAGTTATGAGTTAAATTTCACCATAACGAAATCATGGCCTAACATTATTTGCAACAAAGGAAACCTTCTATGTTGGTTGTCTATGCAGGTGTTGTGTCCCTTTCACCACTTGAATGAGCAAAAGACAAGCACTTGCAAGTCTAGTTGGGTCTGCTAGACAGGACAAAAGTTAGTGTATGAATTAAACAATTCAATCACATGAAATAAACAAACAACCAAGCTAGAAACAACTAAAGAAAATAACTAAATAAAAGAAACTAAAATGCATAAGAAACTTGAACCAAGATCAATCAACCAAATGACCAATAATCATGCCACCAATGGATAACTATATTAGTGGGAAAACACCATAGAGAAAGGAGGACTTATGGGTCCCCTCTTCCTCCTTGGGAGGGCTCTCAAGTCCCCTATGTGAGAGCTCTTCTTACAAATGATAAACTAGAAAGCAGATGGTGAAGAAATCCAAGCTTATTCCCTCAAGAGGTGAGGTGAATAGCTTATTGAGATGATGCTAGAATACTCCAAGAAGAAAAGAGGTTTCTTGAAGGAGAATAGTGGCAACATAACAATACAATGAGATTCTTAAATTTGTAGTGCACCCATGGCCTCCTTTTATAGCATGTCTTTGAGGCAATATCCAACCGATATTTTGTTGAAATTACTAATACAACTGAGAGGGGGGGGGGTGAATCAGTTGTATTTGAGCTTAAACAATATTAGCAATATTAAAATATTCTTAATCTTTCTTCAAGTGATCATCAACATTATACAGCATATGGACAGTAAAAGTAAAAAGCATCAGTCACACATAAGGTATACAGAGAGATAGATTTTTCAAAAGGAAACCCATAAAGGGAGAAAACCCTCTTCTTCTTCGAAATGATAGGCAATCTTTTAAGTTATGTACATCATATTTAATTGAGCACCAACTCAATGTGAGGCTGCTACCTCTGCTTTACAAGATGCAATTTGTTTGAGAGCACCAACTCTCTAGTTTCTCTAGCACCCACTAGAAGGAAGCACCAACTCCCTGGTTTCTCTAGCACCCACTAGAAGGAAGCACCAACTCCCTATATGTTCCAGCACCAACTTCCAGTTACACAGGCTCCAACCTGTATAACAGAGAACACTTGTTC
>ML808830.1:49220-62628 GCA_009831015.1 Picea engelmannii
CGAATATAACACTTTCCACTTGTAAAGAAAAACAATGCCAGAAGAACGGACCGCGTATTAAGCCAATATTCTGCGGGCAGCGAATCTTACCTGAAAATGTTCCCAAAAACCTTCAAAGTGACCAAATGAAATCGTGTTTTTTGTTTCAAACTTGTTACAGATGCATCTGATGTGCCCAGACAATGCTACCGGGACTCGGAACGGCCGAAAACACTAAACCATGACACACAAAAGAAAAAGACCTGGGAATGTGAAGAAACCAGAATTTAAATTCGGGAAGCCTGCGAAGGAAGGTCTTGAACTCATCCGAACGCTTCGTTGGCAAAGAAGGCCCGTCCATCCCTTCCAATTCAGGATCCACTTGAGGAGACAGAAATCCTATCAGCAAATTGAAGACATAAATTCCCTATCCGTAAGAGACCATGTAAAAAAAGCCCTGGACATAATAAACCCGCAAAATATATATAGTCGCCGCAGCAAGAGAGCCAAGCCATCTCCCAACAGGGTGCGCCGTTGATTTGTCCAGGTAATATTGAAATCTCCAATAGAAATCAATCCTCCATCTGGCCAGGCCAACGGGAGATCCGCCATCGCCTGTAACCTCCTCCATCGCATATAGGGTTTTAAGGTTTTCTGACCGCTATCTCTCTCACAATGAACAATAACCGGTCCTAAGGGTTTGAGAGTTGATTTGCTTGTGAAATTATCAATTTCGTGGAATTTTTCGGGGTTTAACTGTCCGAACCAGCTTTGAAGTGTGATGAACTGTACCTAAGCGAGCACTTGGACAATGTTCTAGACTAGAAGCAAGCACTTCGACAATGTTCTAGATTATACAAGTGGCATGTTTCACTGCAAACAAAAGTCCTGCTTAGGGGTCAAGGAAAATATATTTTTGTTTCTCCCTTGTTGATGACACCATTCCCAAAGTCCTATTTCGAAGTCATTTTCCAAAAAAATTTAAAATAGTAGTAGAGTTGTTCATAACGGCCTCTTAAAAATGTTTTAAAAACATAGTAGTAGAGTTGTTTATAACGGCCTCTTAAAAATGCTTTAAAAAATATTTTAATATAAATATCAGTGTAGTTCAAAATACAAATAATTATAAAAAAATTAAATTTTGTTTTTTTTAATTATTAATTTTTATTTTTATATTATTATTAAAATAAATATAAAATTCCTAAATTTTGTTTTTTAATTATTAATTTTATATTATTATTAAAATAATTATAAAACTTTTAAATTTTGTTTTTTTTTAATTATTTAAAGGTTGTGATTATTTTTATGAGATACAATGCATCGTGGTTTATAACGGCCTCTTAAAAATTATTTTAATATAGATAGCAGTATAGTTCAAAATAAAAATAAAAAATTTAAATAATTATAAAAAATTTAAAAATATATATATAATTATTCACTTTTATTTTTATATTGTTATTAAAATAATTATAAAATTTTTAAATTTTGTTTTTTAATAGTTAATTTTATATTGCTATTAAAATAATTATAAAGCTTTTAAATTTTGTTTTTTTTTAATTATTTATGAAATACAATGCATTAATTTTAATATTGTAAATTTTTCAAATATTTTTATTATAAGAATTAATGCATTAATTGTATATATATATAAACTTCAATATATTTTAATTTTAAAAATAAAATAACCATTTATAAATATATATTATATATAATTTTAAAAATAAAATAATCATTTAAAAATATATATTATATATAATTTTTCTTTTGTATTATAAAGAGTTTGTAGAGTTAAATTGTGGTTAGAAAAACATGATAATATTATACATTATATATAATTCAAAATTTGAAGAGTTCAATAGTATTTAAAAAATGAAACAGTATATTAATTGATTTGAGAGAGGTATATTTAATAAGAATGTTTTTTTCTCCATTAAGTTAAATTTTGTAGATGTATTTGTGAAATTGTGATATGTCATTCTATTAATAAAATGAAATGAATTAAGTACTAATAATAATATGAAGGCATTTGAACACAAAACTTGACACACATAAAAATTGTGGAAGGCAGTGAATATGTGTTCAATTAACAATATGATGATCATAATCTCAAGTCTCGACAATTTTGCATTACCTACCGAGGTTATTTTGCCTCGAGTTTTTTCGTTCACAATTGTTGTAAAGGTCCAAATAAATATGAGAATGAATGTCCCTAAGAGTCCTGCTACAAACTCCAATTCAAAAAGAAAGAAATTAAGCATCATTCAAGAGCCTTGGGAAAATAGATGTGAACAATAGTACCTCAATGACAACAATCTTAAATTACTCATGGGTAAACACAAAGATCAATTATGTAATAGAACATTTTTTTTCCTAAAATTGTCATAAATAAAAACCCCACTAAGTAATATGGTATAATGGTGATGAAGTGAATGTTGTTATCTATGTTGTAACTTTTGGCCGATACAATTTAATAATCTAATTGCATTAGAAAAAAGCTAAATGCATTTTAGAGTGGAGGATGAGGCTAAATGCATTTTAGAGTGGAGGATGAGTTAGATGTGCAAATATTATTATGATTGATATTGTATTTGTAATGATGGCAAATAATGATATATCTGTTTGTAAATGCATTTTATATTTCATTTAATGATATATTTAGATTATATAGATTAATTCAATAAATTAGTATGGATAATATTAAATCTTGTTTTGAGCTCTGCAACAAGGCGAAAAACCCTAGCGCACTGAAATTCCAGCAACCCGTGATCGATTGATGCGCGCTCTGACGCCAGAGCACTGACCACCCAATCCCCTACTCTGCAGACTAGCACTCCACAAGGTCCCTGCTCACCCTACAATGAGCTCGGGTGAGGGGGGGAAACCCCCCTCGTACAGTGACATAGACGCCAACGACAAAACTGGTTCCCACGCTAAGAGGTCGGCCTTCGAGCCACCGGTGCATCTGAGGGAGCAGCTTTTTATCCAGGAACAAAGTTTCAGCAAAGAAATGGAGCTTGAACCCAGTACATCTCACCCGCAAGCTTCCAAAAACTGGCTGCCAGGTAAGTGTATTCCTCAACTGGAAAAACCACCTCTGTACCATATCAAATCGACTAGGGTGGGGGAACACACCCAATTTATGATGGAACACGCACTAATAGGTAAATTCCTGGGCCTCTGGACGACTGAGAGAGATCTCACTCGCTGGATTAAGGACTGGTGGAACCCTAAAGGAGATTATGAGGTCCAACTCAGCTCCAAGGGCTTCTTCACAATTATTTTATATAATCTCAAAGACAAAGACAGAATATTTGACAACGGACCATACTTCTACAACTCAGCGGGCCTATTTCTAAGATTCTGGACTGATAGATTCAGTCCAAAACAAGAAGACTTCACAAGAGCCCCGGTCTAGATCAGGCTGTACTCCTTGCCCCAGGAATTCTGGCTGGAAGAAATACTCATGGGCATAGGGAACACAGTGGGACAATACGTCAAAGCTTCAGAGGCCACAAAAACAAGAAAGTACACATCATATGCCCGTATCTGCATCTACATGGACATATCGAAGGCCTTGCCGAGTTCCATCACACTGGAATACCAGGATGAGGATTGGAACCAAACAATCGACTATGAACATATACCCTTTCGATGCCGGAAGTGCCACGAGCACGGTCACCTGTTCAGAGATTGCCCCTTGAATGCCTCAGCCCCCAAAACCTCTGAAGCCAAGCAGAAGGACGGATTCACCAGTGTCACTAGCAGGCGAAAGAATCCATCAAGAAAACAGAACCAGAGCTCGGCCCCAAAGGTCCCCTCCAAGAACTCTTTTGATGCCCTGAACCAGCCACCAAAAGAGGCAGAAATACAGAACCCCCTCTAAGCATTAGCGCAAGAGAAAGGCAAAGGCCCTGAAGCGCCACATACAACTCACCCAAAGGAAACAATTTAGTCAACACAATCAGGCAGGGACGAAGACACCAATATGCTCATGGATGAAATGGATCTGGCAGAAATTGACCTAGAAAAACTGGAAGAAGCACTCAATCAAAAAGATCTACAGCATATTCCAGTAGAATAGCTCAGGAAAGTGCATAAAGTGTTTACCAACTCAATCGCGGGATCCACAGCCAGGCTGGGCATCTCGCCAAATCCCACCCTCGAGCCCAAAAAATCTACCAAGGAAAGCAAAAGGCGTGGCCGCAAACCAGCCCAGCAACTCATCAAGGAGGCAGGGCACTTAATGATCAACTCTGGTCAGATACAGAGGTTATCGGAGGGATACCTCCACCCCCCCCCCACCATCCTCATGATGAAGATAATATCTTGGAATATCAGGGGTCTTAATGGAAGATCTAAGCAACGGATCCTCCGAGATTGCATTAAAACAGACAATCCAGATATCTTATTATTGCAAGAAACCAAATGTGCAGGAAGGGAGGCGAAAAATATTTTTCGAAACAGCTGGAGAAATGGGGATTTCCTCTTTCAGGATTCAATGGGTGCTGCAGGAGGACTGGCCATCCTTTGGAACCCGCAAACGGTCACTCTACTTCATCCCTTCTCCACCAGAGACACCTTAACAGCTCTCTTCAAAGATGTAGCCTCCTCCAAGGAAGGAGCCATCACAAATGTTTATGGTCCGCAGTCTACACAAGATAAGGCAAGATTTATACAATCCCTTCATTATGTTCAAACCCTAATACACACACCGCATTGGATAATTGGAGGTGACTTCAATATGATCCTAACGCTGGAAGAAAAAATCGGCGGCTCAAAGCGGTTGGAGCAGGACAGTGGTATGTTCAAAACCCTAATAGAACAACTAAACATGGTGGACATGGAAACCCGAAATGGAATCTTTACCTGGTCCAATAAAAGAATAGGGCACCAGCATGTGGCCTGCAGGCTGGATCTCTTTCTAGTGACCAAGGCCCTCCTTGAAAGCGACCAGGCAATGGAAGCAAATATTGTGCCAAAAACAGGGTCGGACCACTGGCCCATAGTCTTCTGCATGGACCCAGGATTCCCCCCTAGGCCCAAACTCTTCCGTTTTGAAAAGTTATGGCTCTCTCACCCAAACTTTCATCAGCTAGCTCACACTTGGTGGGCCCAGGCAGAAA
Source organism: Picea engelmannii (assembly GCA_009831015.1). Taxonomy (NCBI): domain Eukaryota; kingdom Viridiplantae; phylum Streptophyta; class Pinopsida; order Pinales; family Pinaceae; genus Picea; species Picea engelmannii. The sequence continues at coordinate 54,323 of ML808830.1, forward strand.
TTGAGCATGGTACTCATATGTACAAGTTCCAGCAGCGCCTCAAGAACTTCAAATTGCACCTAAAACGGTGGAACAAATCCACCTTTGGAGACATTCTCCTCAGGAAGCGGGAAATTGAATGTCAACTCGAAGAACTCCAACGAACTTTCATAGCAGGGAATCGAATGCAGGACCTGGCGCTGGAAGAGGAACAACTAAAGGCGGACTTAGAGGCTTGCAGAGAACAAGAAGAGATCCTGTGGAGACAAAAATCCAGGGTCCAATGGCTTAAGGAGGGGGAGCGCAACACAAAATTCTTCCACAGGGCGATGACGCACTGCAGATACATTAATCGCATCTCCCAGTTGGAGGACGAGCAAGGCATCCCAATAAGAGAGCATGACCAAATAGCGGAGGCGCTTAACTCCTTCTATCAAGATCTCCTCACAGAGACCAATACAAACAGGGAGGAGGCCATCCAAAAAGTCACCCGGCACATACCAAGGCTGATTAATTCGGACTAGAACAGTGCATTGATGAGGCCTATTACTCAGTCTAAAGTGGATTCAGCCATAAAGGACATGCCCCCAGGAAAAGCACCAGGCCCTGATGGCTTCACTACGGATTTCTTCCACCATTGCTGGGACATGATCAAGGAAGACGTCTGGCTAGCGGTAGAAGAATCCAGAACATCTGGTCAAGTTCTCTCTGCCTTAAATGCAACCTTCATCACTCTCATCCCCAAGGAGGAACGGGCCACTCACCCGAAGCAGTTCCAACCAATCTCCTTATGTAACGTCATTTACAAAATAATTACAAAAATTATTGCCAATCGCCTCAAACCGCTCCTGTCGTTTATCATCTCTAATGAGCAATCTGGCTATGTGGAGGGGAGACAAATCATGGGCAGTGACATACTGGCCAATGAGGTAATCCACTCCTTAAAGACGAGCAAAATACCAGGTATGCTCATTAAACTCGATCTCTCGAAAGATTTTTACAGGTTAAGCTGGCAATACTTGCGGTCGGTTCTGGAATCCTTTAGCTTCTCGAATCACTGGGTTGATTGGATTCTCAAGCTCACTTCCTCTTCCTTTTTCTCAATTCTTGTTAATGGCACACCCTCCCAACCTTTTCGTTCCACCAGGGGTATCAGGCAAGGCGACCCTCTCTCTCCTTTCCTCTTTGTAATCATGGCGGAAGGCTTAGGTCGCTATCTCAAAGCAGCGGTCCTTGAAGGGACGCTCACTGGGTTGCCACTCCACAACCTACACCCGGCGCCCTCACATAGCCAGTTTGTCGATGACACCCTCCTTATGAATACCCCCACGGTCAGAGAAGCCACCAAGCTCAACTCAATTCTCTCTGACTTCTCGGATGCATCAAGCATGTTGCTCAACCTGGATAAGTCCAAACTTTATTTCTTCAACACGCCAGCCTCGGTTCAGGCCCGTCTTTCAAGACTTCTAGGCATTGCCAGAAGCTCCCTCCCCTCCACTTACTTAGGCATCCCCCTAACCGGAGAGTCGGCGAGATCTATCTCATGGGACAGTCTGCTCTTATCCATTGCTAACAGGTTGAACAGCTAGACCTTCAGACCTTTGAATATTGCGGCTAGATTGGTTCTGCTTAAGTCAGTCCTGCAAGCTCTACCTACGTACCTATTTACTGCACTGGTTGCGCCCATCTCAGTCATCAAAGCCATTAGGAGTCTCTAACGTAATTTCTTATGGAAGGGACACCATAACAACAAGAAATGGGCCCTAGTTGGTTGGGATAAATTGTGCAAACCCAAAAAATTTGGAGGACTGGGAATTCGAGACCCGGGGAAAATGAACCAGGTCATGGGAGCCAAGATGTGGTGGAGATGGTTGCAACATCCGCATGAACTCTGGGCGCAGCTCTGGAAGCAAAAGTATGCACCGAATGCGCAACCTGACCAACTAATCAGATTCAATGAACAGAGGCAAGGATCCAATATTTGGAATACTGCTTGGCGGAATCGCCCCCTAATACAGCAGCATGCCTTCTGGGAAATAAGAAATGGTGAAAGTGCAATATTCTGGCAGGACTCGTGGCAACAGCTACCTCCTCTTGATGAAATGGAAAGCCTCCACCCTCTCAAGCTCAAGCTACAGCAATACGACCTCAAAAGGGTTAAGGACTTTTGGCTCCCAAATCAAGGAAGACTGCCATGGAGACAATGGAAAACCAACAAAATAGATCTACAGATTACGGAGGACTTCGACCTTCTACCGTGGCAGGAATGCATGCAACTCAGGAAGATTCCAATTAAAGAAGGCACAGACATACTTCGATGGGGTCACTCCACCTCAGGTATTTTCTCGGTCAAGGAAGCTTACCACCTTCAAATGAATCTCCCAAACCAAGTCCCCGAAACAATCTGGAGCAAAGTCTGGCAACCTTTTCTCTGGCCCAAGATCTCCCTTTTTCTTTGGCTCATAGCTCAAAACCACATCCTCACTTGGGACAACCTTCTTAAGAAGGGCTTTACCGGCCCCTCTAGATGCCCCCTTTGCCAACAAAGTGAGGAAACCATGGAACACCTCCTCAACAACTGCCATTACAGTCAGCAGATTTGGGACTGGGGAGCTCAAGCTATGCGACGCTCCCAGCGGAATCATGGTAGCATACATGACACCCTGGTTAATTGGGAAACAATCTCCTTCCACAACCCAATTCTCCAGCGCATCTGGCAGCTGCTCCCGGGCTTTACACTTTGGGCAATCTGGAAGGAAAGAAATAAGAGAATTTTCAACTCCAAACCGTCCCCCTCTACTAGCACTTGGGAAAGAGTAAAACGGCTCATCCGTGAAACCATCCTTAGCAATTCCTGGCTTCACGAAGACATTCAGTGCAAGCCTGAGGAGAAGCTTATTCTGGAAGGCTGGAACTTGCAAATGCGCATACAAACACAGGGGAAGACCAATAGCGGGCGAGATAGCAGTCCCTCGGAATGGACCCCACCCCCATCTGGTTTCCTCAAGCTTAACTTCGATGGGGCCTCCAGGGGGAACCCTGGACCAGCTGGCTTTGGAGTTGTCCTTAGAAACCACATGGGCAAGATTATTCATATGACTACTGGCTTTCTGGGTGAAAACACGAACAACGTGGCGGAGATCACAAGTCTATTAAGAGGCCTCCAAGTCGTGGTTCAACACCAGTATCACCGGCTGATCATTGAAGGAGACTCCCAAGTAATAATTCAACTCATATTGAAAATCATTCACAGTAAGCCTCCCGGGCGGATTTCCCCCAACTGGAGACTCTCTAGACTTCTGGAGGACTTTGGTGATTTCATCCACCCCAACCTGACCCTCATCCCCTCTCATGTGAAACGAGAAGCTAACAAGATTGCGGATCACCTGGCAAACACAGGAATTGATTCAAATGCAGATCTCATCTACTGGCAGGCCAACGTATCCGAAGAGATAGTCCTCTCTATGCGATGCAGAGACCTTGCTAGCAGAGACTTCCCAGCCCCGGATGGGGTGACACGCGGCACCGTGGTGGTGACACCAGGATCAACACTAAGCTCTGGTTTAATTGTTGATGGCCGCCACCCACACATCAGCATTTATGATGGTGGACGGCCATAGCAGAGGCCATACGATGGAGGGACTCCTCCCTCGCGCGACCATTTACACCCCCTACGCACTCAGATTGAAAGAGGATATGGGAGGACAGATGACTCTGGTGTCTGGTTATGTGATTTCTTATGAGCCCGGGCAGAGCGGGAATGCTCCTGCTGCAGCTACGCTCTTCGCTTGGATGTTCACCACCTTTTCTTTGCACTCTGATAAGGATTTCCAGTGTTGTCTGTCTTTGCGTGTGCCACGACAGAGTCGGTCTGCCTGCGCTTTGCACCTGCAACCGCTCTCGTCCTGGACTTTCAGCTTAGCTCCGCAATTGCTTGGCATTTGCATTCACCCCCCAGATACAATGGCTAGAAAGCGAGGCAGACCTCGCCGGGGTTCAGCCTAGTACGCCCATAGAGCGCAGCGGCGACGGAAGGAGGAATTTGAACGCACTCTGGCTTTGGTGTCTTCCATTCTTCGGAAGAAGGCTCGGGTTGAGAGACGGGCGTTGCTCGACACTATTGCAGAACCGGGAGTTGGTTGTAGCAGGGAAGACATGGCATTCAAGCCGAGTGACAAGAAGGAGGCCGAGACCGAGGATGTGTTTCCCACCTGCGTCGTGGAGGAGGACCCGTTTATGGGGGACCTACCGAGTGTTAAGAAGCCCCGCGCCATGGAGACGACCAACTGGGAGGGTACCAAACGCAATTTGGCTAGGGAAGACAAATTCCCCGGATGCATTGTTGAAGAAATTCCCTGGTCGGGCGACTTGCAAGCAGCTGGTGCCAAGAAGACTGTGGATGCAGAGGTTGAAGCGGTGCAGAGGGAGCTCGCGGTTGGCATTGGTGAGGCAATGGAATTGAGGATTGCTCCCCCTAGTGGCTTGGGTGGCGGAATGCATGGCTCTCTCCTCAACGACGAGCACCTGGCTTTGGTGTTCGAGCTCTGAGGCCACATGTCGGACCTGGAACATAGGGCCCTCCTCATGGGCCAACACATGGACCTGCTCCTCGACGCATTCTCCGGTGCTCCAGCTCAGCGGAAGTGCCCCCTGTGCGCGCAGACTTTTGCCATTCTGGCGGGGACCACTTGGCAGACTGGCGAAGGCGACAGGTCACCGGGTGCCTAGGTTTTTATAATTTCCTAGTTTTTAGTTTCATTGTGTAACTGTTTTATGTTCATCTGGACCATAAGCATCTGTCCTAGTTTCCTCCGGGCAGGACAGATGCTACTTTTCTTTATGTATTATCGTATAACTGCTATTTGCTCCCCACTTATGCTGGTTTCCGGATACCGGCAGCATTTTTGGTGACTTTAGCCATGCCACTGTATATTTTGTCAAAGTTTTGTGCTAATCTAATATAGCAGGTACTACTCCTTTTTTATTTAAAAAAAAATATATTAAATCTTGTTTTAATCTTGATCAAAAACTTATACTATTAAATATAATATTTAAAACTATAAATCAAAATAAATAAATAACAAATTATATATATATATATATATATATATATATATATATATATATATATATATATATATATAGTTGATTGGGTTTAGTTGGAGTGGTATAGTTTTATTGAATCTTTTGATGCAGTTAAAGTCTTGCTTAATTAATAATAATAATAATGAAATAATAAATAAAAACGATTTTAATTAAAAATAAACAACAATAATACCCCTGAATGGGGTGACATCTGGAGAACATACATCAAATGGTGCGTTGGCAATGAGGGCAGTTAAAGCCTCTCGTCGCCACCCTCCTCCTTCATCTAGTCGAGATGCCTAGCATTCATTTCAGCCAGGGCTTAGTGCGTCGGGAAGGATTGGTAGTATTAATGGCAACTTGAGTTTCGCCCCTTGGTACAAGTATGAAGCATCAAAGTTGCATTAATCGGACATTCAAGGTTATCCAGGCCATCACTTCCTCCGTCATTAAGTTGATTTCGCTTCACTATGGTTTTTATCTCCGGCATGTGGCTCTAGTTTTCCATCCTCACCTGGTTGGTATGCTTTGAGCCTGTAAAGCCTTTGTAACTCTCCTTCTGGTAATCGCTCACACCTATGGCCACCCCACTGTCATTATTTCCCCCCCTACGCTTTGCCTAGCCATGCCTCACGAGAGAAGAAAGTCCCGACGCGGGCCAGCCTACTATAGTCAAGTTGGAAGGCACAAGTGTTCGGGACCGACCTCTCTCTCTCCCCTTCCAGGCTGTAGCTTGAGTCGTTCTCCCCAATCCAGCCAAAATTGGTGTGAGGTTGCACATACGGAGCTCCGTCCGTCTAATTCAGAGCATTTCTTTGGAGGTTTCCCGGTAGAGGAAGATATTCCTCCTAATTGGGAGGAAACTCCACCTAATTTACATAAACTGCCATGGAACAGCGGTCGTCCACAGGTACCAACGCCCCTCTAAATTTTCCTCGGCCAGCCATGATAGGTTGTATAGTTGAAGAAGAAATCCCTCCTCAGATGGAGGATTACTGTAAAAATCTCGTCGATACCAACAACGAGGACCCCAGAATAAATTGGGACGATTGTGGGAATGAGGAAGACACCCAGTGGCAGACTTACACAGAAGAGCATGTTCACCAAGCTCCTAGCTCCTACAGGCTCACTGAAGACCACCTGGTCTTGATTTTCGAGATGCGAAAGGACTTGGTCGAGCAGCTGCACAACTAGCATGTCCTTAGTAAGTGTTTGGACGTCTTGTTTGACTCCCTATCAAGCGAACCTGTTGTTATCACTAAAAAAACGTCTGCAACATTGCACACAACGGTTAAAGAAAAACATCAATGCCAGTAGCAATTAGTCCACCTACATCACCAAAGTCCACCAAAAAGGAAAAAAACTATATATTTGGTTCAAAAATCAAAGTGCGCAAATTCACCAAAGGGAGCGCACGCACAGTGCACATAATGCGCAGCCTAACACAGGCCTCAGCGCGCACTGTGTGCAAGATGCGCGACTGTCTATGAGAAAAGCCTCACACTCCTCTTAACGATGCATTTATGAATCTTGTCAAGCCCTCAACCACTTCTAATCCGACCCTAACATTATTTGACACTCATATATGAGCAAAATCTAGCTTGGAGGTTGGTCAAGGGCTAGGAAGTGCCCTAAAAGGCCCCTTATTCACTCTATGAACCAATTATATCTTGCCATGTATAGATGCTATAAATATGTGCCATGGGTGTGCTAGAAAAATAAGAACTTCAAGGTATTGTTATGTTGCAAGAATTCTTCTTTGAGAATCCTCTTTTCTCTTTGAATCATTCAAGCACCATTGCAAGAGCCATTCCACTCACCTCTTGAGGGAATAGGCATTGTATTTCTTCACCATTGTCATTTTCCATTTCATGAAGAGAAGGGCTATCTATTAGGGAACTCAAGAGCTCTCTATTAGGGAACTCAAGAGCCCTCCCAAGGAGGAAGAGGGGACCCATAAGTCCCTGTCTTTCTCTATGGTGTTTAGCCTATCAATATATTGATCCATTGGTAGTTATATATTGGTCATTTTTTTTTTCATGGTTCTAGTTCTTTCATGCTTCTCTATTATTTATTTCTTAGTTGTTTTTAGTTGTTATTTCCTTGTTTTCATGTGTATTTGGTTATTTATTCAACTCACAAACTTCTGTCCTATTTAGATTACTTAACTAAGCATGCAAGTGTTGTGTTTTTGCTCACCCGTGTGGCAAAACCAACACAATTGATTGGTGACCATAATGGGGAAAGGTATCAAATTCCTCCCTATTTAAGTCTTGAGAGCACTTCTTTTTAATTGGTTTGGCATGCAGGTACTCAAACCGGCCTAGTCCAACATTCCGAATTCAAAATTCAAAGCCAGGGTGAGAATATTTCACTTGAAACTTTCTTTCCCGACAGATGACAGGAAGTGCACGGCTTTCTAGGCACACAGACGCGCACTTTGGGCATTGTGCGTGCCACAGGCTTCTTTGCTATGCACCCTCTATGCGCCTGTCAGAACTACAGCTCGCACATAAGTCCAGTTTTGGCAAATTGTAAGGATTTTCATGAGTGGTTTGAGGGACCCTAGCCTTCAGATTTTAATTTCTTGCACTTTGTAAATCAATCACACTTCACTTCGAGTCATTTCTCACAAGGAAGGTTAGCTAACATAAGCACTTAGGGGTAAAAAGAATCAATATTCTTCTCTTTGCTTTGTTGCCACATGGATGGCTCATTTGGCTTGTAAAAATGTTGAGTTGAAGTTATTGCATTTTCAAAACACATATTAATTTGGGACTAGAAATCAATTTTGACCCTCAAGTATGCTCTTCCCTTGCACCCTAGTGTGATATTGGGAATCGGAAAAGGTGGTTGAAAGGAAGTTTCACCTCCTTTAACAAATCTTTAGGAGAGGACAAAGCCCACCTAGGGTTCCTCTTAGTTTTGGAAATCATCTTAAAAACTTTGTAAGGGCACATACATGCCCACATGTTGCAATCTTAGGATAGTTTCTAAAAGCTTTCTTAGTTTAGACAACACTCTGGGAAAGTTTAAAAAATCAAGTAACAAGCCCATACATGCCCACATGTTTCCAATTCTAGGATAGTTTTCAAAAGCTTTCTTAGTGTAAACAACATTCTAGGGAGTTTAAAGGATTAAGTAAGGACCCATATGTCCACATTGCTAGTTCTTTAGGGCTTTAAATATTCTGCAAGGTTGTACCAAAGACACATAGTAAGCCAGGTAAGAAGATTTGTAAG
>ML808830.1:86313-115638 GCA_009831015.1 Picea engelmannii
TCCTCTATTTTGCGACAATATGGACAATTTTGTCCATAACGCCGCAAATAAAACGTCGAAATTTTTACAATATGTAGTAGTGCCAAGGATCTTGTTTCCATCCTTATGACAAGTCTCATAGAGACACTCAACACTAAGATTCCCTCTCAGTTGAGATCTTGTAGTCATATTATTCTTTTAAGCATGTATACACATATTTGTATATATGTAGGTGCATCGCTTGCACCTTTTTACCTCATTCATTCACATTGATATTTCAGTTTTAATATTAGTGTTCTTTAGTGAGGGATTATAGTTAATAATATGACTAGTCTCACAGTCATAATTCATATCGATGTTGCCCTCTCTACATGGAAATAACCAACAAGGTTCAATTTTTCCCTTTCTGCTATAAAACCTTCCATAATTCAAAATTCAAATAGGTAGTTATTGTATCACTCAAGGCGGTAAGATAACCACTTCTAGTCTCTTCTTCATGCCTCAATTATTTCTTGGTCAACAGATCTCTACAAGGGAATCTTTTCCTTAAATCCCTCTTATAGCTATCTGAGTATACCAAGCCATATCCATATGGCTACCATCCACCTTTGGATGTCAATATGATCCATTGGTCATCCAAAGGTGTTTTGACACCTCCTTAATCATACCTTGCATCGGTCTCTCATTAATCCTTACAATCCTATCTTATTAAGGTAATAGGCCGAAACATTATCAACATTTCATTCTTGTTGTTAACTCCTACTGACATAGGGTCATTCTCATCAAATGGTCTATTAGTAGACCATACCTTACAACCCACCATAGGTTATAACACGCCTAATTTGCATGTTGAATATTTTTCCATATGCATCCAAGTTTTTATTATTAATGCCTCTCGGCATAATCCCACTTTTTTAGGAATCGCTATAATTTCTCCAAAAGAAATGATGGGCTTCTTCTACCATAGTCTAGCATGATTCAATTTTGTTGGGTAAAATCCTCATTGATTTGTAATCTGCATCCTTCTCTTCAAGGAACCTATGCATATAATTTTTGTACATCAGTAATACTCTCAATAAGCTCATCTTAGCCTTGGTGAACTAGTCTCATAAATGTTCCCCAGTCCATCCAGGCTTGTGTTGGAATCATGCTCTGCTAGATAAGGTAGGGAAGGCTGCCCTCTCCCTTAAAGTTTTCTAATAAATAAAATAATCACTTGACTCTTTCATGAGCCCAAGCAAGCCAAGTGTTGTTGCTCGCTCTGATACCAATTTGTAACACACTTGACCCCTAAGTACCCTTTTTCAAGATGGGGCATCAAAATTTTTCTTTCCTTAATCATGTTGAATCCTCTTCTCGAGATCTCCATCACTTCTTCTTGTCAAGATATTTCCAACCACCATTACCATGCTCAAATTCAAGCTCTAGATTAGAAGTTATGCCCTTCCAAAGTCCTGTGAGCATCATTGGTCAAAGGCCATGTCATGCCCACGTGGATTCACCTCATTCGTACTATCACAAGGTTCCCCGAAGTCTCGGAGCTCCCTAACGCTCCTGCATCTATGGTGGAAATCCATTCACTGTTAAATCCACCAACGGGACTTCATCCTCGTTTAACGTACATGGTTACAGGAATTCGGCGTTCGGTGCTTCGGTGTCGAACACCCCTTTTTCTTCCTACGCACATATCCTCTGGAGTCCCAAAATACTGAAGGACCTCGAAATCTTGCCATGTGGCTCTGACCTTTGGCCCTTTCGGCTTATCTAAGATAATACACCCCAAACCCCCAGAGTCTCGAATTCCCAGACTCCTAAAGGGTCCACCCTTACATGTGATGGCGCATTAAATGCAGATGCAAGGACAAGTAGGTCCTGAGTACTCTACCCACTATTAGGCCAAGCGAGTATGTGTCAGTGGGGATGACACGTGACAAGCCAACGATGGCATGTGGCCCCATCACTGGGTGACACGTGTCACATTATAATGGGCACATATAATCTTTGAAAAGCATGAAGCAAGGTGATACGTGGTGTTGAGGAAAAGTTATGGAAAACCTTACTCAAGCATTATCAGATCTTTCCAGGCTAAGACAAAATAGATGGTGTTAACATTGAAAGTCACACTTTGACTGCTAAAGTGTAAGTTCAGCACCCATCAGAGTGTAAAAGATAATTTTGGTTTTAAATAGGTGGATCAACAAGATGTAGAAAGAAAGGGAGAGGGAAACAAACTGCAGATCAGTATGCTACATCAATGGGCAATGGAGTCACAAACATTCTACTCATCGAAGGCACTAAAGTTGCTCAATAGAAAACAAGATTATATTCTGATAGGTGGAAGAATGAAGAAGGAAAACATAAGATAGAATGTTCACTAAATAGAGATCCTCTCAATTTAATGAATCAACAAATACTTGAATATAAACAATGACTACTAAATAGAGATCCTCTCAATTTAATGAATCAACAAATACTTGAATATAAACAATGACTAATGGGAAAAATACAGTAGATCCTCTGCTGCTTAGGGATCCATAAATATTAGCAACCTTTGATCCTCAAATCTACAATATATTCAAATAAGAAGAAGTATAAACAAAAGAATTACAATCTGAAATCACGTCTCTCATGAGTCTCCAATAGCAGTAATGCTTACAATCATAAAATTCCCACGAGCTTACAAATGAACACACACAGGAAAATTGCATGCTCCTACTCTCTCTAGCCTCTCTTGGCTCATGAATCCCCCTTCTCCAAGAGATCTTTCCTTCCCTAAATAGAAAATAGCATCCAAATAACCCTAGGAGGTCGAATTCCCTATCCTCCATTGGATTATAAGCCTTGGATATAGGTGGCAACAATCAAAGAGATAAAAATCCAACAAACTGCTAATTTTCAAGAATTTGTTGGAAGTCATTAAAAAATTGTTTCCACCTCATTGCATGAGGCCTTTGATGGAGATAAAACTTAGGTGTAGGTCTCCCTCGACATCTAACTGATCCTTGAGAATCCATTCGAATCCTCCTTGGCAGGTGGCAACCTCCCAACAAGGAGAATATCTAAACCATGACCGCTACAGGAATTTTTGTAGCGTCGTTGTAAAATAGTTATGCACATTAGGTAGTGCCACTTCTATGTCTAATATCTCTCAAACCATAATATATTTTGCAAAACTGAGAGAGGTTTTAGTTATTTGGTATGTGATGTACAAAAACTTCCTCCAGTTTTCAAATATACCTTCTCGTTTGTTCATAATCCAAGTTTTAAGTTAGTCACTCAAAACTGGAAAAAGTGTCCTTACAAAATAACTCTGCACAATTTGGTAGTGCCAGTACTGAACTGGTCATGCTGAAATGGTAGCGTCCGACATGAAAATGGATTTAGTAGCAACCTATGGAATTCATAGCGCCATCATTACACTTTGTTTAGCCTGTTAGAGGTTATTTAGTTGCTTATGGAGAGGCAAGCCTCTTCTAGTTGCAAATTCTTGTGCTAACAGATGGGAATGTTACCTGAGGTTTATAGCCTAAAAAACAATCGCTTAATCCACAAGTATTAATTACAGGGGACCAAGGCTGGTTTTTATGTGTTGAATATGTCAATGCAAAAGAAGTAAACTTTAAACAAAGTTACATGAATGTGTACAAAAAGTATACAAATGTATATATGGAGATCAAGACAAAAGAATGAACCAGATCATTAAAACACATGTGTGAGACTGAAACAGTAATCTGGTTTTTCATTTATTTCATTCTGAGATACAAAACTGAGTTTTCTCTACAAACCCCTGCAAGGGTAGGGACCAAAATCAAATTTAGAAGCCTTCGATGGGCACCATACAAAAAGACTCTGACAATCAAGAAGAAAACTGAAGCTAAATATATGGATCATCCTGTCACAAAATGTTGTCACTTGACTCTGTAAGATATTCTTTATCAGTCATGAAACTCAACTCATGCACAAACAAAAATACACAGACTATCAAAGATCAATCATACACCTTTAAACAAGTTGTTGAAATATGTGATTCATTTTTTTAATCTTGTTTCCTTCAATAAGACCCTGTTGTCATCAAGAGGATTAAGCTTTCTAGTAAACTCAGAATGAATGAAAGTTGAAAATATCTCACTAGTATAAAGCAAACCTTATGGTTGTAGTTCTCCTTATATTATATCCCTTTTGTCTCTTCATTTGATTGAGATTTTATTCTTCCTCAATAAGTTATGGTAATTGAACTACCTTTCTTTAGTTAAGTCAAATTAACTTAACTCATTAGTTTGAGACAAATAAATAATAATAATATATAAATAAGGCTCTTAAATAATAACTAAATAGGTGGGACCCCTTGTGACTCCCATTTATTTTCTTTTATAACAACAAATATCCAAATCATTTAATTCAAAACATCTCATTGTAACTCCCACTTCATATGTATATACTCAATAATAAATATTAGAAGAATGTAATATAATCATGTCCCCAAAAATAGCATCATATTTAAGTTGTCCAATAAAACATTCTCAAATAAATGTTGATGTCCAAAATTGTGTCAAATATATGCTTGTTGTTCAAAACTTTATCAAAATAAAAATATTCTCTTCAACATATAAAACAACCTCAATCATCAAAATCCATATTTACTATGTGAGGCATTAGGCCTCTTCTCACTGTTGTCCCCTTTGATTTCTCTATGGCAGCCTTTGACTGGTTAGAACCTTGAGTTTGAATGACACTAATAACATGAGAACATTCATCCTTAAGATGAGGGCAAGAGGAGACTGATTTGGTAGACTCTTTGGATGAGTTGGAGTGAGTGGCCACTTCTTTTCCCTTGTCCTGTATGGGCTCGAGGACATCTGTTTTTAATCTTTTACTGGCATGTGATGACTGCACAGGTGAGAGAGCAGGATCAACTTGAGAAACTTGATCTTTTGTTGGTGGAGGGGGTAATGGAAATGACACAGTGGGACGACCGTGGTGGTGAACAGTAGGCTGGTGGACAATATCTTGCCAACCATCATTGGCAGGCGGTTCCGGTCGCATCGACACATGAGGAGGGATTGTGTTGTCAGAAAGGTTATGATGTGCTTGGTGTTGATTTTTCAATAGAAAAGGTTAAGCATGAATTTCATTCCATTTTATCCTTTTACTTAAACCATAACAAATTATGTTGCAGCAACCAAGATCATAAGAAGGAACACCATGCACAAGAACACAAGTATCCTAGGAAACCCTTCTCAACAAGGGAAGAAAACCCATCCAGATCCTTTGTTATATTCTTCAAGAGAAATACCTTCACCACCAAGAAAATCTGTTACACAAAAGGGTGCTTGCAAACCCTAGAAGACTAGCACCCAAGAGAGGTCTACACTTTTCCCAAGAATATGTACTTGCTGAAATTTCCAAACTCACACAAAAGACATGATTCCTCAATATGGAATTTACCTTTACTTATATTAGACTTGACCTGTCAACAGAAGTGTCTATTGGCACAACGGGGCTGACCTATCTATCTCACAGTATAATTAATATTAACCGGATTAATTATCTTTTACATTAATTATCAATTACATTAAGGTAGGGTCGATCTGTACCCTTTACATTACAATTACGGTTATAGGTAGGTCTGAATATTGAACAATTTAGCAAGGGATATCATACACTCACTAGTGCTCATCCACTAGGGGCACATCCATAGGGATGTCCATAACTCTATCTCACTACATTACACAGGAGAACCACTGTCACTAGTGCTCAGCCACTAGGATCATGTTCACTTATGCTCGTTCGTAGGCACGTCCACTCAACAAAGCTTCTTTCCCACTGCATTACACAGAAGAGTCATCTGGAGTTCATAATCTCAACTCTCTACTCAGAGGAGGCTAATACATCATCTTCATCTATGTCTCATGATGATGCACCCAACTCTATGGGAATTCACATGTTCACCTTGTGCTCAACCACAGGCGTGTCCAACTCAGCAAATCTCCTTTCTCATTGTGTTACACAGTATAATTATCTGGAGTTCTTCTCAACTCTCTATAAGGAGGATGCCATCACTACGTTCTAGTTATGTCTAGGATAGGAACCACACTCTCGTCTCAAGGGTTCTCTCTCAGGTTGACTCAATCAGTCTGTGTCCTGGAGAATGTCTCACACAATTGTAATCATCAACACTCCCTCTAAGTTAGGGAGGCATTCTTCATCATTCCAAGTCTCACTCGAATGTACCTTGAACTTTGTATTGGTTGTAGTTATCAACACTCCCTCTAAACTAGGGAGGTATTCTTCACCAAGCTAATTTGGTGAATATGTCTGCAATCTTCTCATGTGTAGGAAGGTATTACATGTGAACTATTTTCCTTTGCATCATGTCTCTGATATAATGATATTTTATCTCAATGTGTTTCAATCTATCATGAAACATTGGGTTCTCAAAGATCTTTACACACAGCTCTGGTTATCATCATAGAACCATCTCATGATCAATAAAATCTATCAGAAGCTTATGAAATTGCATTGCTTCACACACTCAATGATACATACTTTGATTCTATGGTATTCAAGGGCACAGAGCTTTTGTTTCCTGTTGCACTAGGAAACCATGACAACCTTCATGGTAAAACAACAACTGGATGTTCTCTTCTGGTCCATTGTACTCTCTACTCAATCTGTATCTGCATATCCTACAAACTCAAGTTCACATTGGAGGCATATCTCAATACATGCTTTACTGCTATCAAGTGAGTCTGTCTCGACTGACTCATGGATTGTCTAAGCACATTCATTGCATAGTCTGAATCAAGTATAGCATTAACCAGATACATCAATGGTCCAATTAGTTGTGGATCAATCTCATTTGAATCATCATTATTCATTTTGTTCAAATCCATCATGGTGGTTTTGCATTCTATCATACTGAACTTATTTAATATTCCCACTGTATGTTTTCCTTGACTCAGGAAAAGTCTCATCGGTTCTCCATCATACTCCTTGTCCCAAGAAGTAGTGTATCATACTCAAATCCTTCATCTCGAAATTAGAGGTCAAAGCCTACTTGTATTCAACAACAAGACTTTATGAATAAGTCATCAAAATCAGGCTCTCCTCACCAACACTATAATAACATAGGTTTGGATGAGCAACATTCTTGTTGAAACCCAAACTCATCAAGAATCCATCCATCTGATATAGTTTCCGACTCCTGGATGGTAATACGGATGGAAGTGTACCAGGCTTACTGGATCAAGTGTCTCATCATAGACAAATCCCTCTATTTGTGAGAATCCTCTGGCTACATATCTTGCTTTGTATTTCTCGATACTTCCATTAGATGCATGCTTTGATCTTATAGATTCACTTGGAAGTCACTGCAAACTTCCCTTCTGGTTTCTGAACAATATCTCAAGCATCATTATTTAAGGTATACTGGTATTCTTCTTTTCATGGAAACTTGCCATACATGTTCACATGTTGCTTCTTCATGTCAAGAAGGCTTAGAATCGATGATGTGTCTCATGGTTTAAGAGTGGCTTAAAGAAAATCTCTTTGGCTTTCTCAGGATGTCCCTTGAGGGACTTGTATATTCCTCTGTCTCCTACAGATTTTGTTGAGCCTGGGTAGCCCATTTATGCCCTACTTCAATATCTCTGGGCATATTAACTGGAGCAACTGGATCAACTGGAATAATGTAAGTCTCCCTCTGAAATGTTGAAGGGGGAGAAGGTAATATCTCTTCCTTTTTTTTCTTTTTTCTTTTTTACTCCCTCTGAGTCAAGTAACTCTCTCTAAAGTGTAAAGGATGGAAGTATTCTTTATTTTCTTGTTAGATATTTTATTTCTTCTTAGACCAGCATAATAATTAATCAAATAATATTTGGACTCCCATACCAGGGATAATGGTCCAAGTCTTGAGGGCTCCCATACTCGAGATAATACCCTTCATTTATTAAGAATGCAATCAACTATAAATTTAGAGATCAAATGATTTACCTGGGATTGCAATCATGTTTAGTTCTGAGTTTGTTTTTAGAGGAAGTACTTCTCCTCTCTCTTATCTTCATTCTTTTGAGGTGAATCTGGATCAATGTCAGTGGTAGAATCATATTGTCTTCCCTTCTTCCTGGTTGGACAATTTCTTGCATAGTGCCCATATTTGTCACATCTGAAGCACTGAATTTTTGAAACATCTATTCTCTTATTATAACATGGGCTTGATGAAGACTTCTCATCTATGAATGTTTGTCTGGAGTTTCTTTTGAATCTTCCTCCTTTCTTTGTATGAAGTGAAAGAGCGTGATTTTCATCAAGGGAGTCTTCCACTCCTCTATTTCGAAGTTTAAGTTCTTCTTGAGTATAGTTTATCCACAGACGATCAAAGGTTGGTAGGATTTCTCTTCCACTGATACTTTGAATAAAAGGATCCCGATGTTTTGGAAGGTTTTTGAGAGTGGATAAGACAAGTTATTTATCAGACATGATTTCTCCAATGGCTTCTGGCTGTTCTTTAATCTCTAAAATCTTCAGAAAGAAGATAGCAACTGTATCACCTTTTGTTATCTTGGTACTTTGAAGTTGGGTCTTCAAGGTAAGGGATCTGAGGGTGTTGTCACTTTCAAATATTTCTTTTAATGCTTCATACATCTCATAGGTTGTCTTCAGGTTAGCAATATGAGGTAAGAGATGATCTCTTACTGAGTAGATGATTATTTTTCTTGCTTTGAGATCTTCTTCCTTTCTTATATTCTTCTCTTCATTGGTAGTTGTATCTGGTAAAGTTTTAGTTACCACATCCAAAAGGTCATCTTCTTCAAGGGTGACCTGAAGCCTTTATTTCCAGGAGCTGAAATTGCTTGCTCCCTCAAGCCTATCTTCTACTAAAGTTAGTCTCTTCATTTGTTTGGATGTCTTCTCAAACTCTCACTAACTGGATTTGTAAAACCTAATGATTAGGTTAGACTAGTAACCTTGGATTTTGTTGGGCTTATGACTGCCAACAATCAACTTTGAGAGTGTCACAGGAATTCTTGTTGAGTTGAAACGTTTCTTCAAGAAATTGCAGAAACCCTAGATCAAGATTCTGCGGGAAATTTTGGCACCCTGGAAACCTTAGGGCCAAAAACTCAAAATCCTCATAATTTTACTTTGAAGCTCTCTGGAGATGCGTTGAGAAAGGTCGTACAACTTGGTCCAAGTTTTAGCTTCAACGTCCACTTGTAAAGTGTTGAAAGAGCTGATTAAGTGAGGGTCATACAGATTTCTGCAGAAACCCTAGAGGTCGTGCGAAACTATAGAAGGAGAACGGTTTATCTTTTTAGATGCTTGTGCAGGGATTCTTCAAGACCTATGCTCTAATACCATGTTGATTTTTCAATAGACAAGGTTAAGCATGAATTTTATTCCATTTTATCCTTTTACTTAAACCATAACCAATTATGCTACAACAACCAAGATCACAAGAAGGAACACCATGCACAAGAACACAAGAAGTATCCTGGGAAACCCTTCTCAACAAGGGAAGAAAACCCAGCCAAATCCTTTGTTATATTCTTCAAGAGAAAGACCTTCACCACTAAGAAAACCTAGCAAATAAAAAGGTGCTTACAAACCCTAGAAGACTAGCGCCCAAGAGAGGTGTGCACTTTTCCCAAGAAGATGTACTTGCTGAAATTTCCAAACTTGCACAAAAGATATGATTCCTCAATGGGGAATTTACCTTTACTTATATTAGACTTGACCTGTCAACATAAGTGTCTATTGGCACAACAGGGACGACCTCTCTATCTCATAGTATAATTAATATTAATCATATTAATGATCTTTTACATTCATTATCAATTACATTAAGGTGGGGCCGACCTATACCCTTTACATTACAATTAGGGTTACAGGAAGGTCTGACTCTTGAAAAATATAGCAAGGGTTTTAATACACCCACTAGTGCTCAACCACTAGGATAATGTTCACATGTGCTTGTCCACAGGCACATTCACTAAACATATCTTCTTTCCCACTACATTACATAGGAGATTCATCTGGAGTTCATCATCTCAACTCTCTTCTCAGAGGAAGCTAATACATCATCTCCATCTTTGTCTCATGACCATGCACCCATCTCTATAGTAATTCACACGTTCACCTTGTGCTCAGCCACAGGCATGTCCAACTCAGCAGATCTCCTGTATCACTGCATTACACAGTAGAATCATCTATAGTTATTCTCAACTCTTTGTAAGGAGGATGCCATCACTACGTTCTAGTTCTGTCTCAAATAGGAACCACACTCCCGTCTCAAGGGCTCTATCTCAGGTCAACTCAATCAGTCTGTGTCCTAGAGAATGTCTCACGTAGCTATAATCATCAACACTTGGAAGGGTGGTCTTTCAGGTCGGGGTTGAAGAATCCCTTGGCCTATTAGGTTTAAGAACCCAGCTTGGAAAAGATGATTCAATTCCTGGGGGTCAGCATCAAAATGTATGGAGAACCGAGGTCTTTTGTGACCCCTCTGCCAATTTACGTGGCCTCTATTACCTCTGCAATTACTGCCTCTGCTGAAAAATCTAATCCTGTAGCAATATTCAATCAATCATGAAAAATTATTAATAATACATGCATGAAACTCTACCTAAATAAAATTAAATGTTAGCTCTATTATCCACCACAGAACGCATGCAATCCATCCATTAAAAACTTCATCAATCAATTTCCATCTGAACATGAAGTGATAGTGTCATTGGGAATATGAGGGGTTTTTAATGTGCGAAAGATGGTAGCATGGATGCGACAAGATACATGGATATTTTTCAATCAATCACATAACTAATCAAACTGTGTATATATCCAACTCTCAAACACCGGTAATCAACTAAACTTTGTATCCATTTATTTTGTTTTCATATAGATTTATCCTTTAAAATGATTAATAATAGAACATGGAGTGTTATAAGGGTATGTGGGAAAATGAAGGGAATGTAATGTGTGAAAAATGATACAATGAAATGGAACCCATTGGTTATTGTTTTATCATTTTCCATACCATCACCATAACAACAAAATCGCCAAACACTTTTCTGTTTAAAATTAAAGTCCAATACTTTGTTTCAAAACCCAAGATTTTTGTTTCAAATATCCAAGATTGTTCATTGTGTACTTTTTTTAAATTGTATTCACAAAATTCAATTAATAAACGATTATCTTAAGAAACATCCAACGACTATAATCATATCATATCTGGCACACAGTATGGCTAAGAAAGCATAGTAAGTCAATAATCAACCTAACAGCCGATGTTTGGATAGAATGAGTTTGAAACCCAATGCAATCGACGTTCTTTAATCATTACACAGTTTCTCAAAAACGACCCAAAAGACCCTCGTGGGTAATAAAACAAACAAACTGAGATTTTAATGTACATAACACATTTTTTCCTCTTCGCAGAGTTCATTCAAGAAATACACAATTTGTTAACAGGGACACTCTATTCAACCAAAAACCCGACCTCCTCAAGCATGCTAACACATCACGACCATAAATATTTAACATTGTCTTTCAATATTGTCATAACTTCAATATTTTCATATAACAAATTGGGTTTATCACTAAGTGAGCTTAGTATTAACTCTAACATCATCAAGTAAATAAATCGACAAAACCCAGTGACAAAAGAGATGCGAACAATGAACTTATCCAACATTGGGTTAGTCAGCCTTACACAATCATCCAATTCATGGTTTTAGATACCATTCATCAAAAGCAATGAGAATTGAGAAAGCAAGAGGGAAAACACGGAGGCAATGCCATCCTAAAAAAAATGACCAATTGCGAACATAGCAAGGGTGGTGACCATCAAGGTAAGTTAGAGCGACATGCAATTACTGCACGTCATATCCACATTTACGCCATCACCCATAACACAGTATGAGCATGCTAGCACATACAACGCATAATCCACCATATCCATACCAAATTCAATGCAAGTCGGATGCGCTACCAATTTACTATGTTTTCAAACTTAATGTGTGCACCAACCCTTTTTGCACCAATATATTATATTTCCACACTTGCTAGGGAAACCATGCCCCAAACATATGACTTTTAAACTAAAACAATGGTGCATAACCCTCTAACACTAAACCATAGTGACACTATGCCATAATCATATACAACTTCAAGTATGGAGTTTAAATTCTCATTCAATCTATGTGCAGCATAATAGAACCATGATGATCATCAAAGCAATACCATTTCTCTTTTAATCAAATCGCCAATAAGCATGTTGTTTCCCATTTTGTTTTAGAGAGAAATTTCGAGAAAATAAATTGTAGAGCTTATTTTGCAACCAAGACATGATCACGTAAGAGACGAGTCATCCTTCATCATATTCACACACAGGGTTCCACTTATCTGGCATATTAATTATACATAAATAATAAGGCATTGCAACCAATTTGCATGCAAGTACCCTACGTTGCGCTTTTAGGCATCAATAAATTGGTGACTCCACAGGGAAATTTGTTTCCAAAAGATTAATAACTCAAAATGTCCATTTTCGCAGACCAATAGAAGTGGATTAAAAAAAATACCGAAAAGAATAGTTATGCAACAAGGGGGGAAATATGGTTTAGGGGAAATAATGAAACGAGACTTTGGGAATAGCTTATGAAAAGTGGTACGTATGAGAGGGTTTAGTCGTGTATGCATAGCATTCGATCAATATGTAACATATAGTACTTCTTAAGGCTTCAAGGAGAAATTTTTCTGATATGCTCTTTTGAATCCCGGGATGGAAGGAAGAAAGGGGTAGCAGAAATAGGGAAGAAGACAAAATCGACTATCCTACAATAGTGTTGAAGGCAAAAGCAATTCCAGTGATGTCTAAAAGGATGGCATCGTGATAACTGTGTATATCGTATTTCTTATTGATCAACAATACTTACATAATGACATTGTTATGGTAAAACTGATCCAGACTTTATTTATGATAAATTAAAATAAAAACAAAACAACAGAAATTAAAAACCCAACAAACCCCAAAAAAGGCAAACAGTTAAACAAAAGACTATATACAGAAGTCAATTCAAATAAGCATTAATTATTAGACAGATTCCACATAATGTTTCAAGTGGGAACCATTAGTGCTGTAAGAGAACAATCACTATTCCAAATCCTTTAGAAGGTATGATTTTTCACCTAGGACGAAAGTGATTTTAAAGGGACCTAGCCATAGTTTCTGGAACTTTGAGTGTCTTCCTCTCTCAGCATGAGTTGAGTCCCATAGTAGGACTTTTTCGTCAATCTTAAATTTAGCATCTTTCGCCCATCTATTAAAATATTTTTTCACAGATTATTGCCTTCTCTTTATGTTCTCTAAGGAAAAATTCCTTTGTTCTTCCAGGGCTAACAGTGCATTTATCTTTTAGGGGACATTGGAAAAATTTAATTTTTCAATCTGTAACATTAATCGTAAGAAATAAAGCTCCAGCTCGGTAAGGAGAATAGCCTCTTGGCCATATGCGAGATGAAATGGAGTGCAGCCTGTGCTTGCCTTGGTGGTAGTGTGATATGCCCAGAGAACGTAAGTGAGAAGTGTGTGCCACTGACAAGGTTTATCCTCTATGGTCCTTTTGATGATCCTAACCAGGTTTTTGTTAGTGGACTTAGCTTATCTATTTCCTTGGGGGTAATAGGTTGATGAAGTGAAATGTTTGACCCCTAATTTAACTAGAAATTGATTTAACTTTGCAAAAATGAAGGTTGGGCCATTATTCGTAATAGTGGAAAGCCAAATCTGGAAAAGATATTAGTTTCTAGGAAAGAAATTATATTCTCATCTTGTGCATGCTTAAGAGGGACAACCTTAGTCCACTTAGTAAAATAGTTTGTAACTGTCAAAATAAAAATATGTCCTACGGAAGATGGAGGATCGATAGGACCAATAAAGTTTAGGCCCCATTTATAGAAAGGGAAATCTGCGAGGATAGGTTGTAAAGGCATGGCAGGAAGACGTTCTTTCCCAAAAAAAAATTGGCATTTATCACAATATCTTGTGAATTTGTAGGAATCTCGAAATATGGAAGGCCAATAGTAACCATTTTTTATCATTTTAAAGGCAATAGCTTTAGCAGAAAAATGGCCACCAACGTGAATGAAAAAAACTGACGATCCATGAACTTCCTGTAAAACAATTTGTGTGCTTATTCATCATTCACACATCAAAGTAATAAACCATAAGCAGACCTTCTAAACAAGAAGTCTCCCAAAATGATATACCTAGAAGATTTGAGGCAGAGTCTTCTTCTCTGGTAAGGATCCAAGTTATCTAGGCATTTTTTATGCTGCAAGTAATACACCAGATCTATATACCAAGAGTGTTCATCTATAGAAAGATTTTGATTTTCAATATAGAATAGAGATGAAAGAGGATTATCCTGATCATTAAGTTATTAACTTGGTTCAGGGTGTTGAGCTAAGTGAAAGGCTAAGTCTCGTCCCTTGATCGTTTTTTAAGTCATGATGGTTAAATCATGCTCCTGAATTTTGGCAAGCCAATATGCAAGTTTTCTTGAAAGATAAGTTTGTGAGAGAAGAAACTTGACAGCAGGCAAAGGGACTCCTACCTACGTATGCTTGCCTAAAATAAAGTGGAGAAATTTTTCTATAGCCTTAACAAGAGAAAAAACATGTTTTTCAATATAAGATTACTTTATTTCAACATCTAATAAACTCTAGATCATGTATGCTACAGGTTTTTCATTGTTTTGGTCATCATTCTGTAAGAGGATAATAGAAATTGCTTCCTTGGTGGCATTAGTATATATGATAAACTCTTTCTCGAAATATGATTTCGCCATAACCGGTGCGGAGCTGATTGCTTTCTTAATCCTAAGGAAAGAATTTTCGATGTCATATGACCAAGAAAAAGAATCATCTTGCTTCAGAAGATTATGAATTCGTTTAACCATGACAACAAAATCAAGAACAAACCTACAAACAAAATTGATAATGCCCATGAAAGCTTGGACTTATTTCTTGGAGGTGGGCGCAGGAAGGTTCAAAATAGCAGCAATCCTTTCAGGATCAATGCTTATTCATGAATCAGAAACAATATAATCGAGGAGCTTTCCCTTAGTGATCACACCAAAAATAGACTTGGAAGGGTTTAAAGAAATGTCAAATTTTCTGCAATGCATGAGAACTTTCCCAAGATGACCAAAATGATCCAATCGGTTCTTTGAATAAACAGTGAAATCATTGAGATAAACTTGGATAATTTTACCGATCAGATCGTCGAAAGTGATCTGCATAGCTCTTTGAAAAGTGGCACCTACATTATACAAGCCAAAAGGCATACGTTCATAAGAAAATGTGCCCCAACGTGTAGTAAATGTGGTTTTATATCTATCAATCATTTATATTTTGATTTGATTATAGCTAGAAAAGTCGTCAAGTAAGGACATCTTTTGTGACCCTGCAACTTGTTGTAAAATCATTTCCATATTAGGGAGAGGAAAATGATCTTTGACACTCGCTTTTTTCAATGCATGGAAATCGACGCATAAGCAGATCTGACCAATGGTTTTCCGAATAGGTACCAGATTTGAAACCCACTAAGAATACTTAACTGAAAATATTATACCATCCTTTAATAATTTTTCCAACTCTTTCCTAATAGTAGCTTTGAGTGCAGGGTTAATAGGCCATCTTTATTTTTGCCTAACTGGTTTTACCCCTTTCTTTATAGGAATGGCATGTTGTATGAGAGTAGGATTAAAACCATGAAGATCCTCGTATGACCATGCAAAAACATCATGAAATTCATAGAGTAGTTTTGTGAATTTCGCCTTTTCTTCGTCAAAACATTGGGCACCTAGTTTAACAATCTTTGGAGATTCGAGTGTCCCAAGTTTCAAGGAAATGGTATCACCCAATTTCCTTTTTGACTCCTCTTCCTTATGTATCTCTTTGTTGCTTACATTACTAGATGAAAATGAACTTTCAAGAGGAGTCAAGCCCTTAGGAAATTTATCATATTCAATGGATATGATTTACTTGGGCCTAAATGGTTCATTTTGTATGAAAGTGAAAATGCCTTCATCACTTGGGAATACCTGCCATGATTCCACGTTATCAGGGATATGAGGACAATATAAAGACTGAAATGTACAATCAGGTCTTTCGGGCAAAAACTTTCGAGTAGGAGATGTTGCAAACATCACTAACCTAGCAGCCATTGAATTGAGTTCTCACTTAACATGAGTGATGTTAAATGATAACAAGTTTGAAATGAGCATCCAAATAGCTTGGGTATAACATTTAAGAAACTTGTTTCTAGGTGAATAAATTTTACATACAAGGTTTTGTTGACGCTTGAATCTATTAGGACCAAAACAACAACCTCATGAGGATGTAAATCCCCCTGCATTTTTATAGAGGTGGTACTCCTCTTTAGATTTTCTTAGGATTTCTAAATATTCGGAAAGTGGGACTTGACAGAAGTCTATCATGGTAATCAAATAAATATAAAAAAAATGCAATCAAATAAAAGGAAAATGTTTTTGTTTTCTTTTTAAAGAAAGTTCTTGAGAAAGGACCAGGAATCACTCACTCCACACATTTAACAGAAATAAAATTTCCTCACATCCATCATAGTTTAAGATAAAGATTTTTTATCACATAAAATAAAAAAGAAGATGATCTGCAACATAAGAGAAATTGAATAGAGTCGACACATGGGAAACTCAAATAAAGATCATTATAGATCAACCTCAAATACTTTATATTCTGAAAACGGGGTTACAAAGCACAGTCGAGATTGTTCCCAAAGTAGTTCTCTTGAAATTTCTAAAATATATATAGTCTGTTACATATTATTTGAAATTGTAAATGTGTTTGTCTTAAATACCGGGATTGGAGCTCCTGCGGACCATAAAGCGAAGAAATACAAGAAATAAGTTTTTAAAAGAAAGACGGTTGGCGGTAGAAGAATCAGCAAGACCTGGTAAGAAGAAAAAAAGGAGTTATTGGTCTTAGAAAGTGGCACCATCCATCTAACTGCCATGTGGCACCATCCATCTAACCGCCATGTGCATATATCTCATTGGTTAATAAAGTGCCATGTGTCACTTGGAGATGTTCCTCATAGAACTCAGGATAGGAGAAATACTATTAAAATAATATGGCGGGTTCACGGGTTTACGTGAATGCAGAGGTAGGTGAGAAAATCACCGCAGACCCGTAGTGATACATAGTAAAGAATGAGTGTGAGAAATTTGAAGTGTAGGTGAAGTGGAGAGGAGAGGTAAATAGCTGTAAAATATTCTAAGTCTTGAGAATCGGTCGGACGGACTTGCAAAGAAATACTATATTACTAACTCGTGAACCCGCAATAACTCGTGTATTTGGCTACTGCAGTAACTCGTGTATTTGGCTAAGTGTTGGAGGAATTACATAGTAAAGAGTAGTAAAAAGAGTCGTGTGCATTATGAAGGTGGCGAAAGTCAAAGTGCAGTATGAGGGTAGTGGAGATAAAACATACTCTTAGGAAATATCACCAACCCGCGAACCCGCGGTAAGCCATAGTAAATAAGACTAAGTCTGGAAAGTATATAATGGGTCACGTAAAATATGGAAAAAAAAAAAAAAAACATATGGAAATAAAAGAATTAAGTGAAATTTGGGAAAGGAAAAGGGAAAAGGAAATAAATGGAAAAATGGGATAATGAAAATGGAAAGGAAAATAAAAAGAAATGGGAAAAAAAGAAGGAAATGAATGTGAACGTGGGAAGGAATCGTGAAAAATGGTTAAGTTTGGAAAATGGTAAGGGGAATATGAAAGTAATGAGACAATGGGAAATATGACTAAGTGTAAAATGAGAGAATGAATAGAGGTGAAGGGAAAGGAGAGGAGAGAACATGTCACTTAGAACATTTTTCATATTTCTTCTTGTAATACGTCCATTGGACTTCTGGACAGAAGTATGCTTATATCGGTCATGGAGACTCTGATTTTGATTATGCGAAGTGCATGGCAAAGATGATATCGAGGGCTATGCAATGAACATATAATAGTTAAAAAATATTCATCTTCCAATATCATTTTTTATTATTCCAGGAGAGGGAACATATAGGTGACCAAATTTTGGTCAAGAGGTTCACAACAAGTTTGGAATCACCAAACACTGTAAGGTGGCCAGAACCAAGGTTATATGCATTTTCTATGCCTAACAGTAAGGCCTCAAACTCAGTAACATTGTTCGTGCAAACAAATTATATTCTATAAGAGAAATTGTGAATTTTAGCTATAGGAGAGTATAGAATAATGTTGGCTTTGTTACATTCATTTGAGCATGAACCATCGAAATGCATGTGCCACATGCCATTGTCAAAATCAATTGGTTCAAGGATAGTGTCACCCTCATCAGCAAAGATAGAGTATACTCCCAAATCTTCCTCAAGATAATTTACATTGGGTTGGGGAACTCTCTCTATATATGGTAAAATTCTTCCTTCCCTTGGGACTATAATGTTATTTCTGTTCCTAGGGACAGACATATGTGCTCTCTCAAGCAAAAGATTTCCACCCATTAAGGCTTGCCAGTCTCTTCCTAAAATAATTGAATAATTAGGGTTTCAGCAATGATTTAGGGTTTTGGAAGTCAACAGTGAATTAGGGTTTCAGCATGATTTAGGGTTTTGGAAAGATATAAAGGAAGGGTCAGCGACCTAATTCAACATTATGCAGATTATGACTTGTCATTGAGGAGAGAGGCGCATCTCAGGAGAGATAGTTCAGTGGATTCCAGGAGGAAGACACCAGTTGGTTGATTTCAATGTTGAGAGACACACCCTAGTCACCGAGAAGATCACACAGGTCTTCCATCATTCTTCAACAACAGTTACGTAGTGCTCACATATTCTGGGTATTATCTTTAGTTTTTTATTTGTATTCTGGCTAAGATCCTTTTGTCTTTTGATCTAGCCAAGTGTTGTCATTTTATTCAGCCACATTCGGCCTTTGTAATCCGTAGAGATATCATAATATAAACTTTGCAGTCCTTTGTTGTATTTATTATTTGTATGACCATTTATATGATGTAAACGATTGATCCTACACACACATTATCAGTGTTTCCTGGACTAGCCAAGTCAGGAACATTATAGTGGTATCAGAGCTTTAGTCCTGCCAGCCTGTGACTAAAGACAATGAGTGCAGCAGAAGACCCAGAGGGTCGTGAACATGTAGGTGACAAATATGTCACTTACAGCAGGCATAAGGAAAGAAGGCATAGGCTTAATTTTCCTCCTTTTCCTCCTAGCTCAGAGGAAGAGGAACAGGCACACAAAGAAGCAGAGAAAAGGGTAGAGCATGAGGTTGAGCGTGAGGTAGAGAGGATGCTAGGAGACATATATGAGCGACCAGAAGGTAGTGGCAAGGCCCCCGTAGATCCAGAGACAGCTTTCATGCATGTTATCAACGATATGTTATCTATTCAACGGACCATGTCTCAGTCCTTAGCACAGGTGGTTGATAGATTGGCTAGAGTGGGCACCCCAGACACACAAGTCCCACATGCAGCACAGGGGAACTCGGGAGCAGGCAGTAGACCCCAGTCACCCTCTCGCAGATACACCTCTACGAGTAGGATTCCCATACCTTTGTTTCCCAGTTTCTAGAGGCCACCCCTGGTAGCCGCATTGCCACCGACATCACAGAGGCCACCCACTCATGCAGACGACATTGTAGCGTATAGGATGGAGTACGCAGCATTGGGTCATAACTTCCATCAGGACATGACCTTAGTCGAGTACTATGGACTCAAACTCAGGAACCGCCGCAGAGATCCGCAGAGGATAGGACCACAACAGCAGCAAGGGTATAACCTCGATTTCATCCGAAAAGTTGGGAAACTCACCATCCCTTTTTTCTACGGATCATCCAAATACACCACCAGAGCTTGGGTACAAAAGCTAGACATGTATTAAAAGCTCAACCAGATGACCGAGACAGAGGCCATTAGTTTCGCAACCTTACACTTGGAGTGTGAGGCACACGAGTGGTGGTATCATGGACTGGTGACATTGGGTCACATCCGCATCACCTCCTATAGGGAGTTTACAGATAGGCTCATGGACAGGTTTGACAGGAAGGATATCGAGATACACTTCAGGGATCTAGCCCAGTTGACACAAACTGGCATAGAAGAGGCATTCATCACAGAGTTTCAGCGGGTAGTTGTGGCAGTGACAGATATATCAGAGCCCAGGCTGATCATGCTATTCACAGAAGGACTCACAGAGCCTTTGAGAGGATGGGTGAAGGAATACAGGCCTCCCACTTTGTAGGATGCCATCCTTTGCACTCGATATCTGGCCAACTTAGTGCCAAAGACTAAAAATTTATCCAAACCATTTGTGCCCCAGAGGGATCGACACAGGAAGCCATTCCAAAGAGAATGGAAGGGCAAGGAGAAGTTGGATGATGAGACTATGCGAGAGCTTATGAGGAAGAAGCTTTGCTTTAAATGCAGAGATCCTTGGGTCCCAGGCCACAGTTGCATGGGAAAGGGAGAGATTCATTATATTGAGGTAGCAGCAAATAGTGTGGACAGTGAGGAGGAGGAGCAGGACAGTGGATCCACTAGTTCAGAGGAGGAATTAGCACCAGCAGAGGAGCAGCCTCTCCATAGACCACCGACATCAATAGAAGCCCATCCTCCAGTAGTCCCACAACCACCAGAGCAGGATAAAAGGAGGAAAACAACAAAGGGAGGAGTCATAGCGACCCTTTCTGGAGTTCCCAGGTATGATACCCTTTGTATCAGAGGGATTATTCAAGGGCAATGGGCAATCGCCCTAATATATGGTGGGGCCACCCGCAACTTCATCAACGCTTCACTAGTATCGAGACAGGCACTTCAGAAATAGGAGTTTGAGGGGTTTGATGTTGCGGTAGAATATGGCCACATAGTGGAGTGTCTATACAGAGTTCCAAACTTAGAGATGAAGTTAGGCGACTACATAGTGAGAGACACATTTTATGTGGTTGATCTATCGGACACAGATGTGGTGTTAGGAGTTCAGTGGATGATTACCTTGGGAAAAATCACTACCAACTACCAAACCTTGGAAATGAGATTCAGAGATCAGGATGGGAAGAAGGTTGTTCTAAGAGGTATGTTGACAAAAGCACCCAGGACAATTTCAGCCAAAATGTAGAGGATATTCATACATGGGGAGGTAGCATATGCCACAGAATGCTTGATCACTACTCAGAAGGATTCAGAAGGTCGACAACAATACCATATAGAGATCAAGAATTTATTGGGACAACATCAGCAGGTCTTTCAGGCAATTCCACCAAGGAGACCGCCTGACAGGGGGTTTGAGCACACCATTGAGTTGGAGGAGGGGGGCAAACCTATGATCACCCCCCCCCCAAATCGTCATCCTAGGAGGTTCAAGGATGAGATAGAGAAGGTAATCAAGGAATTGTTGGCGATGGGACACATCAGACCGAGCAGCATCCCATTTGATTCTTCAGTTGTCTTAGTTCTGAAGAAGGATGGCACCATGAGGATGTGCATTGATTATCGAGCCTTGAACAAGAAAACCATCAAGTACCAGAACCCTATCCCATGCATTGACGAGTTTATGGATGAACTGCATGGGGCAATTTTCTTCTCAAAAATTGATCTATGCTCTGGATATCATCAGATCAGCATCCGAGAGAAGGACATAGAGAAGATGGCATTTCGATGTCATTTTGGACACTTCGAGTTTCTGGTTATGCCATTTGGGATAACCAATGCACCCACTACATTCCAGTTTTGCATGAACCATAAATTCAGGGATCAATTAAGGAAATCAGTCTTGGTTTTCTTCAACGACATCTTGATCTGTAGTTGGTCATGGCAAGAGCATATGAGGCACATGGATGAGGTATTGAGCATCATGGAGGCACAGTCATTATATGCCAAAGAGTCCAAGTGTGAGTTCGGTATGACAGAGCTGCTTTACTTAGGCCACATCATCAGTTCACAGGGGGTACAGGTGCACCAAGAGAAGATCGGGGCCATTCTGGATTGGTTGATGCCCAGGAACGTGACAAAATTGAGGAGCTTCTTCGGGTTGTGCATCTATTACAAGCGGTTCGTCCGGGGTTTTTCTCAGCTTGGAGCACTGCTGACAGATCTTATCAAACATGGGGCCTTCATATGGACCGAAAAATCACAGGAAGCCTTTGATCACATGAAGGAAGTCACGGGCACTTGTCCAGTGTTGGCACTACCAGACTTCACCTTGCCATTTGTACTAGAGTGCGACGCATCCAGCGAAGGGATCGGTGCAGTTTTCATATAGGGAGGACACCCCATTGTATTCGAGAGCCGAAAGCTTAGTCAACATGAGAGGTTGTACTCCATTTATGACAAGGAAATGTTGGCAATCATGCATTCCTTGACCAAGTTCAAACAATATTTGGTGGGCAGCAAATTCATGGTCAAGACCGATCACAACAGTTTGAAGTATTTCCTTGAGCAAAAGGACCTCAGTGAGCGCCAAAAAAAATGGGTGACGAAGGTACAAGCATTCGACTTTGAAATAGAGTATGTCAAGGGGAAGAAGAACATTGTGTCCAATGCACTATCGAGGAGACCTACGGCATGTACTTTTATGGAGATTTCATCAGATTGGAAATCCCACTTATTAGTGGAATATTCCAAGAACAAGTTCGCTTGTGAGGTGATGGATGGTCAGATACAGTATGACCAGTATAGGGTCATTGACGATGTCATATTTTACAAGGATAGAGTCTACTTGGTGCCAGATTCAAAGCTTAAGAAGAAGATCCTCACCGCCGTTCATGATTCACCTCTAGTAGGCCATCGCGGGTTTTTCAAAACCCATAGACAGATCAGAGAGAGGTTCTCATGGAAGGGCCTCAAACAGGACATTATGAGACATGTCATTGAGTGTGTGACTTTCCAGCAGAACAAGTTAGAGCATGCTCTTCCAGCAGGGCTACTTCAGCCACTCCCCATTCCAGAGCAGAAATGGGAGAGTATATCTATGGACTTCATCACAGGTCTACCCAAGGTCCAGGGTAAGGACTATATCTATGTGGTAGTCGACATATTGACCAACTTTGTTCACTTATATGCCATACTAACAGAGTACAGCGCAGTTCAGGTAACCGAGATTTTCTTCGGGGAGGTCTTCAGACTTCATGGGTTGCCGAAGAACATCGTCAGTGACAGGGACAGTCGGTTCATAGGGACATTTTGGAGAGAGTTTTTTCATTTGGTGGGGATAGAGTTGACACCTAGCACCAGCTATCACCCTCAAACATATGGGCAAACCGAGATTGTCAACAAGTGGGTTGAAGGATATTTGAGGAACTATGTAGGAGGACAGCAGAGAACGTGGGTAAAGTGGCTACATTTAGGAGAACATTGCTACAACACCACCTTCAACATGTCCATTGGTATGACACCCTTTCGAGCATTGTATGGACATGATGCTCCCACTTTGGTAGACTTGGTCTTCAGGGAGAGCAGAGCTCCCAAGGCCAAGGATTGGAACATAGAGAGTCAGGAGATTCTCAAGTTGTTGAAAGAGAACATGTAGACGGTGGAAAACTGACAGAAGATAAGTGCGGACAGACATAGGATAGAGTGCATCTTTGAGGTTGGATATTTGGTTTTCTTGAGACTCCAACCCTACAGACAGTCATCTCTGAAGAAGAGTGGGGCCGAGAAGCTCAAGCCCAGATTTTATGGTCCTTACAAGATCATGCGTTGAGTAGACAAGGTTGATTACGAGCTAGAGCTTCCAGAGGGAAGCAAGATTCATAATGTATTCCACGTGTCTTGCCTCAAAAAGGCAGTGGGCCAATTCATTAGCACATCCAAGGAGCTTCCCTCGTTGGATGAGGAGGGACAGTTGGAGTTTGTTCCAGAGGAGGTTTTGGAGTTCCGGGAGTGGAAACTGAGGAGCAAGGTCATCATAGAGTGTTTGATCAAATGGAGAGGGCTTCCAGTAGAGGATGCTACTTGGGAGAGCGAGCAGGTGTTGCAACACCCTGGACTGGTATTGCTTAAGGACAAGCAATTTTGGGAAGGGAGGACTTTAATGTCCCTTTCCAAATAGGAGCTCCAGAGAGGAGGCTTAATGGTCTAAACTACTCCATTAGACTATAGCCAGGGCCAAAGAGGGATAAACAGGGTTACTAGAGGTCACTCCAGTCACAGGTGTTATATTCGGAAAGTGACATTGAGCGAAAAAGGGTTAAAAGCGCTTTTAATTCATTATGAGCTAAAAATAGAAGTCAACAGTGAATTAGGATTTCATCGGTGATTTAAGGTTTTGGAAGTCAACAATGAAGTAGGGTTTTAGCATTATTTAGGGTTTTGGAAAGCTATAAAGGAAGGGTCATCGACCTAATTCAACATTATGCAGATTATGACTTGTTAATTAGGAGAGAGGCGCATCTTAGAAGAGATAGTTCAGTGGGTTCCAGGAGGAAGACACCAGTTGATTGATTTCGGTGTTAAGAGACACACCCTAGTCATCGGGAAGATCACACAGGTCTTCCATCATTCTTCAGCAGCAGTTATGCAATGCTCACATATTCTGGGTATTATCTTTAGTTGTTTATTTGTATTCCGACTAAGATCCTTTTGTATTTTGACCTAGCCGAGTGTTGTCATTTTATTCAACCGCATTTGGCCTTTGTAATCCGCAAAGATATCATAATATAAACTTTGCAGTCCTTTTTCACATTTATTATTTGTATGGCCATTTTTATGTTGTAAACGATTTATCCCACACACACATTATCAACGTTTCCTAGACTAGCCAAGTCGAGAACATTACAGAATGTTACTCGGGGTTTATAGCCTAAAAAACAATCGTTTAATCCACAAGTATTAATTACAGAGGACCAAGGCTGGTTTTAATGTGTTGTATATTTCAATGCAAAAGAAGTAAACTTTAAACAAAGTTACATGAATGTGTAAAAAAAATAGACAAATTTATATATGGAGATCAAGACAAAAGAATGAACCAGATCATTAAAACACATGTGTGAGACTGAAACAGTAATCTGATTTTTCATTTATTTCACTCTGAGATACAAAACTGAGTTCTCTCTATAAACCCTTGTGAGGGTAGGGACCAAACTCAAATTTAGAAGCCTTCAATGGGCACCATACAAAAAGACTCTAACAATCAAGAAGAAAATCGAAGCTAAAGATCTAAATCATCTTGTCACAAAATGTTGTCACTTGACTTTGCAAGATATTCTTTATTAGTCATGAAACTCAATTCATGCACAAACAAAAATACACAGACTATCAAAGATAAATCATACACCTTTGAAACAAGTTGTTGAAATATGTGATTCAGTTTTTGAATCATGTTGTCTTAAGTAAGACCCTGTTGTCATCAAGAGGATTAAGCTTTCTAGTAAACTCAGAATGAATGAAAGTTTAAAATATCTCACTAGTATAGAGCAAACCTTATGGTTGTAGTTCTCCTTCTATTCTCTCCCTTTTGTCTCTTCATTTGACTGAGCTTTTATTCTTCCTCAATAAGTTATGGTAGTTGAACTAACTTTCTTTAGTTAATTCAAATTAACTTGACTCATTAGTTTGAGACAAATAAATAATAATAATATATAAATAAAGGTCTTAAATAATAACTAAATAGGTGGGACCCCTTGTGACTTCCATTTATTTCCTTTTATAATAACAAATATACAAATCATTTAATTCAAAACATCTCCTTGTAACTCCCGCTTCATATATATATACTCAATAATAAATATAAGCATAATGTAATATAATCATGTCCCAAAAAATAGCATCATACTTAACATGTCCAATAAAAAATGCTCAAATAAATGTTGTTGTTCAAAATTGTGTCAAATATATGCTTGTTGTTCAAAACTTTATCAAAATAAAAATATAGTCTTCAACATATAAAACAACCTCAATCATCAAAATCCATATTTACTATGTGAGGCATTGGGCCTCTTCCCATCGTTGTCCCCTTTTGATTTCTCTGTGGCAGCCTTTGACTAGTTAGAACCTTGAGGTTGAATGGTACTAATAACATGAGAACAATCATCCTTAAGATGAAGGAGAGAGGAGACTGATTTAGCGAACTCTTTGGATGAGTTGGAGTGAGTGGATGCTTCTTTTCCCTTGTCCTATACGAGCTCAGGGACATCTTTTTTTAATCTTTTACTGACATGTGAAGACTTCATGGGTGATGATTTCACAGGTGAGAGAACAGGATCAGCTTGGGCAACTTGATTTTTTGGTGGTGGAGGGGGTAATGGAAATGACACAGTGGGCCA
Source organism: Picea engelmannii (assembly GCA_009831015.1). Classification (NCBI taxonomy): domain Eukaryota; kingdom Viridiplantae; phylum Streptophyta; class Pinopsida; order Pinales; family Pinaceae; genus Picea; species Picea engelmannii. The sequence goes on from ML808830.1 coordinate 112,649, forward strand.
ACCATGGTTGTGAATAGTAGGCTAGTGGAAAATCTCCTACCAACCATCGTTGGTGAGCGGTTTTGGTGGCATCGACACATGAGGAGGGACTAGGTTGTCGAAAAGGTTCGGATGTGCTTGGAAGGGTAGTCTTTTAGGTCGAGGTTGAAGAATCCCTTGGCCTACTAGGTTGAAGAACCCATCTTGGAAAAGATTGTTCAATTCATGGGGGTCGACATCAAAATGTATGGAGAACCGAGGTCTTTTGTGACCCCTCTGCCAATTTCCCCTGCCTCTATTACCTCTGCCATTATTTCCTTTGCTAAAAAATCTCATCCTGTAGCAATATTCAATCAATCATGAAAAATTATTAATAATCCATGCATGAAGCTCTACCTAAATAAAATAAAAATTTGGCTCTATTATCCACCATAGAACGCATGTAATCCATCCATTAAAAACTTCATCAATCAATTGCCATCTGAACATGGAGTGATAGGGTCATTGGGAATATGAGGGGTTTGTAATGTGTGAAAGATGGTAGCATGGATGGGACAATATACACGGATATTGTTCAAGTAATCATAGAAATAATCAAACTGTGTATATATCCAACTCTCAAACACCAATCATCAACTAAACTCCATATCCATCTCTTTTGTTTTCATACAAATTTATCCCTTAAAATGCTTAATAATAGAACAGGGAGTGTTATAAGTGTATGTGGGAAAATGAAAGGAATGTAATGTGCAAGAAATGATACAATGAAAGGGAACCCAATGTTTACTGTTCTATCATTTTCCATACCATCACCATAACAACAAAAATTTCAAACACTTTTTTGCTTAAAAACAAAATCCAATACTCTGTTTCAAAACCCAAGACTATTGTTTCAAAAATCCAAGACTATTCATTGTGTATTGTTTTCAAATTGTATTCAGAGAATTCAATTAATAAACGATTGTCCTAAGAAATGTCCAACAACTATAATCATATCATATCCAACGCACAGTATGGCCAATAAATCATAGAAAGTCAACAATCAACCTAGCAGTCTATGTATGGATAGAATGAGTTCGAAGCCCAATGCAATCATCGTTCTTTAATCATTACACAGTTTCTCAAAAATGACCCAAAAGACCCCTGTGGGTGATAAAACAAACGATCTAAGATTTTAATGTACATAACACATTTTTCTTGTTCACAAAGTTCATTCAAAAAATATACAATTTGATAACAGAGACATTCTATTCAACCAAAAACCCGACCTCCTCAAGAATGCTAACACAACACAACCATAACTCTTTAACATTATCTTTTAATACTGTCATAACTTCAATACTATCATATAACAGATTGGGTTTTTCACCAAGTGAGTTTGGTATTAACTCTAACATCATCAAGTAAATAAATCAACAAAACCCTGTAACAAAAGAGATGCGAACAACGAACTTATCCAACATTGGGTTAGTCACCCTTACATAGTCATCCAGTTCAGGGTTTGAGATACCATTCATCAAAAGCAATGAGAAATGAGAAAGCAAGAGGGAAAACACTTAGAGGGTTTAGCCTCAAAAAAAGACTTCGACCACCTTTTACCACCACAAATTTCCATAGGCCTCTTCACAGACCTTTTATGGCGGTCGCAAGAAAATATACCCATGATATATACAAATAATTGAAAGACATGGGTTACAAAAAATCCATAGGCATGCAATAACACCATTTTTATATCAGAGAGACAAGAAAACATCAAATAACCAGAGATGAGTCAAACCCATGCCACTTCCACCACAACTTTTTCCTATAGGTAGAGCAACAAAACAACCATAATTTCATTCGACAGAGAGAAACATTCAACTATGAATTAGTTCGCACATAAATGCTAACAAAGATTTACTTCATTCGAAAACCATTACCCAGTCGAAAAACCACATGCCATAAACTTTGGAAAAACACAGGTTGTAAGTGAATGCAAGAGCTAACTTCTGATAAAATTAATGAGCAGAGCAATAATTCATGGATGGAGCAGCAAGAAAATTCATACCTAGATGCAAAATGCCAAGGAGAATCAACAAAACCTGATTATTTCTTCCAAGGCTGAACAACATGGAGGCAGCGCCAACCCAAAAAAAAATGACCAAATGCGAACATAGCAAGGGTGGAAACCATCAAGGTAAGTTACAGCGACGTGCAATTATAGCACGTCACATCCACATTTACTACATCACCCATAACCCAGTACAAGCGTGCTAGCACATACATTGCATAATCCACCATAGCCATAGCAAATTCAATGCAAGTCATATATGCCACCAATTTACTATGTTTTCAAACTTAATGTGTGCACCAACCCTTTTTGCACCAATATATTATATGTCCACACTTGCTAAGGAAACCGTGCCCCAAACATATGACTTTTAAATTTAAACAATGGTGCATAACCCTCTAACACTAAACCATAGTAACACAATGTCATAACCATATACAACTTCAAGTATGGAGTTTAAATTCTCATTCAATCTATGTGCATTAGAATAGAACCATGATGATCATCAAAGCAATACCATTTCTCTTTTAATCAAATCACCAATAAGCCTGTTGTTTGACATTTTGTTTTAAAGAGAAATTTCGAGACAATAAACTATAGAGCTTGTTTCGCAACCAAGACATGAGCACGTAAGAGACAAGTCATCCTTCATCATATTCACACACGGGGTCCCACCTATCTAGCATATTATTAATTATGCATAAACAATAAGGCATTGTAACCAATTTGCATGCAAATACCCTAGGTGATGTCAACGTGCCATTTCACTCTGGACTAACAGCCTTCCAACACCCCTTAGATCTCTCAGTCGAGATGTGTGTTGGAAGATTGATTGTTGTCATTGATGTCAACCCTAGTCATGGGCTTTGGACCGCAAGATTGATAAAGGTATTTGGACATGAAGGAAAATGCACATGCATATACAACACCCATGAATGGATAGTATACATCATGTTGTTTC